>JAFJYG010001264.1:0-11326 GCA_017366145.1 Cadophora sp. M221
CTCCCCAATATCTGCACCCCTCCATCATACCCACTCATCGGCACCCCCTTCTCCCCCAGCTCCTCACTGATATTCTCATCAACATGAAACTGCGTATACCTAAACACCACCCACCCCACCCATACCACATCAGTAAAATCTCACGAAATCTCATCCTGGAAATCTGCCACTCTTCTTTGCTTTTGGTTTTGCTTTTGATGATAATAGTTTTGCGTGTGTGTGTGTGTAGTTTTGGGGGTGGGTTGAGAAACCTAATATTAATTGACTATATTGGAGTGTACGATTAGGATGGAGAGCCATATCTTAGGATGCTCAATAGTCCATTACCAGTGGAATTCAGAGTGGGAAATGCTGTCTAGTTTCTGGTTTAGGGTCGTGAGGTTGACTTTTCTCTTATTCCCCGCTGCTGCTAGCAGTGCTTGTGTTTATGTGTTGGGATTGACATTTCTGCTATTGGGTTGTAGATTTTGTTTTTGTTTGTGGGTACTGTATGAACCTAACTGAAATAGATAGTTCAAAACAGTCGGAAATGAACGGGATTGTAAAAGAAAAGAAAGAAGGATACAATCCTTTACATACATCATTTCGCAGGTACATACATACATACCTAGAGACATCACATTATATCACATTAATCGCATCTCACCTTCGCTTACTCATCCCCCACATCCCCCTTTCTCCCCATCACTCTCCCTCCCTCCTTTTCGCACTCGCTTAATCCCACCGCATACATCCATCCAACCAATCAATGGTATGCCTTATCAACCTTACCTATCCGTCTCATCACATCGCATCCATCCAGAATCGTATTATATAGACAGGTATCTAGTCTGCTCTAATTTGGGCTGATGAATCATGACTTCTCATCTCCTGGCGATCGATCCTGTATGTAGCCTGACGCTTTCATTTGATTCATTTCAATTTTTTTTTTGGTCTGACTTTTGTATTGTACTATACACGCCATACAACTGTTTTCTCCCCCCCTTTACCAGTAGAACATCATTCATCCATGCATCTATCAATCATCTAAATAAACCCGTGAGTGATCCACCTCCGAAAGAAAGAAAAGCCGCAGAAAACTAGGTAACTGAAAACTGAAAAGTGTCTATACCACATGTACATGTACAGTCTATCCTCCCCTGCTACTTTGCCGCTTCAAATTTTTCGTCTGCACGGTATCCCCGTGCTTTCTCGACTTGAACTGGAACTTGACGTTTAAGACTCACATCCACATCCACATCCACCACCCCACTCAACCATCCACACACAATCATTCAAACCCCTCAAACCATCAACAGCCCACTCAAAAGCGCAGCAAAAGCCACACCCATCGACATCCTAAGCTTACCCGCGCCCGAGAAAGGAATCTCCGTACTCTTAAAAGGCGGTTCATAACTCCCCCCCGGCTCTCTCGAATCCGTCGTCCCATTCCAACAATACCTCTCAAAGCATGCCGCACACACACTCGGCACCGCCGTGCCCGTCCTCTCCAGACTCCTACTAAGAACCGCACACGCCATACACGTCGGCCATTGCGCATCCAGCGTTCCATTGCCCAGCGTCGCGACCTCGTAGCCGTTCTGGATGATGAGGTTCCGCTGGGTGTTGTTGTAGTCCGGATCGAAGGTGCTGACGTTCGAGAGGGTGATGTACGGTGCGTTGGGGATGTAGACTACGATCGGTGCTGGGCCTGTCATGTTGGAGGAGTTGCAGCCGAAGAAGGTAGGCCGGTTGTTGAGGCCTAAGTTGATGAATGTGTTGGTGTCCGGGATGGAGGGGAAGGCGGTGCCGTTCTCGATTGTGGCGTTGAGGGAGCGTTGGTAGGTCGCTACCAGGGCGGTGCCGTTCGGCCAGCTGTAGGTTGTGTCTGCGGAGGAGTCGACGGCGAAAATTACGTCTACGTGGCGTTGGGGTTGGATTAGCGGGTAGAGAGGGATGTTCTGCAGGTCTTCGCCGCCGTCGACTAGGGAGAGTTCGAGAGAGGTGGATATTGAGGAGGCGTTGTTGTAGGCGTAGAAGGGGTTGGGTTTCCACTGTGCGATGTCGTCGTTGTCTTCCCCGAGGTCGGTGAGGATGTTTGTGAAGATGTCGCGTAGGAAGGTGGGGATTGCAGTGCTGTTTAGATTCAGGATGAATTGGTTGAAGAGGGATGAGGATGTGCCCATTACGAATCCGGACTGGTCGAATCCGCGCACGCAGGAGCCGGAGCTTGGGACGACGCCAGCAGAGAAGTTGGAGCCTAGGTATTGCGTTGGTGCGAAGCCGTAGAGGACCGGATCCCAGGATCCCATTTCAAAGGGGTTGAATTCGAAGACGGTCGAGTTCAAGGAGATGATTTTTGTGTTGGGAGCGCGGCCGTCGGCAACGAGGAAGGGGAATGGAATTGAGCCCGAGCGGAAGTTGTCTGCCAGTGCGATGGAGGAGAATGTATATGCTGGACCTCCGTTGGTGGCGTTGACGAGTTGGTAGGAGAGTGCTCGTCCCCAGTAATCTGTGATCGAAGTGTTGTATCCTGCGTTGCTCTTTGTCTCTACTTCATCTCTGATGGTGCTGTAGTAATCGGCAGTGCTCAGCAGTTGAATCCCATCACCATCTGGACCTTCAAAGATCGAGTTATCGAATCTCCAGACATTTGAATCGCCACTTCCATCTCTGAGGTCTTGCACTGAACTGAAATTGTTGGTGTAGATGGACCCAACGAGCCATCCACCACCAGACAAACCAGCAAGGTATGTGGTAGCTTGAAGAAGTCCACCGATCTGACCAGTGTTGGTTGAATTACTGGTCCTGTTATCGGCAGCAGCGATAAATCCAGCACCGTTCATGAGAGCTCTATATCCACCTCCAGAAACAGCAATACCGATATTGGGTAGAGCGGTTGCGTTATTCCGGATACCGTTGATGTAAGATGAGGCATCGAAATCAGTGATGTTCATCCTCGTCAGCCAGGAGATCATAGGATCGACGGTATTGTTCCTCCTGAGTTCCAGCCATGACACCTCGCTTGGAGAGAGGGTGGCTGCTGAGCGGATGGTGGGTCTTTCTGAGGGACAGTCTACTACGGCTGGAGCGTAACCTCCTGAGGGACTGTTTGGGAGGGATCTTTTCAGGGCGTATTCTGGTACGGCGAGAGCTTCTGCTGCGAGGACTTCTGGTGATGCATCTCGTGGGAGGACGATTGAAGCTGGGCTGTTAGCTGGGGTTTTGGAGAGGGGAGGACGTGAATTATGGGAGTGAGGGGAATGAGGGAGGTCAGGGATAGAGGGAAACGAGAGAAGCGCATGAGTGAGGATATACATACCTTCACATAGACTAATTGTAGCCACAGAGGCGAGAAGAGAAGTGGCGAGCTTCATTTTAATGAGGGGCACGCAGAAACGAGCACAGAGGGGACGTGGATGCCCTCAGTAATCACCCCCAAGACAAAGAAGAAGAGGGTATTTCAATAACCACCAATTAAATCCGATCCCAGTCACAAACGCAACAGCCGTAGGTTCGTGAATAAGAAAATGATTGAAGGCCGAATAATCGAAGCGAAGTGAAATCCACTCAGATATGTAGTGAAGTAAGGTGTATTGAAGTGAAATGAAGTGAAGTCGGGAAAAGTAACGTCAACAGTCCGGAAGTGTGTTGTTATGACGCTGGCAGCCCGTCCAGCACCGGCTCCTCGGTATGACGGAAGAGCGTTGTTTTAGCTGGGATGAGATGAGATGCTAACTCCTGTGAGTCTAGATATTTTAGGGTTGAGCTGCGTCGTTAGGGCGCTGCGCGCTGTGTTAGGCTGGATTAGGCGTTCGAGCGTTCGAGCGAAGCGTGCAGCCGAGTTGGGTCTGGGCGGGAGATCTCCAGGGTCTGGATGCGCAGTGAGTGGTTGCTTGTCTGAGTAAGAGAGTGGCTGAAGCTGTTTGCTGCAGGTGGAGGAAAAAAAGGGAAATTTGACTTTTTGTAGATATGCAGTACCAGTACCGTTGGTTGGTAGGTAATCAATTAAGTACCTCCTCTCGTCCTGTACTGTACGGTGTACGAGGTACGAAGACGAATTCGATGCGAGAGAGAGGAGAAGTACGGTTTCGGTACGAGGATAGACGCTGCAGCGAGATCACGTGCTCGTTCCGGAAAGTACGGATATTCGATATTCGAGATGCTGATAGGTAGGTACTGAATGAAGGTTGGTGGAAGGCTGTGTGTGTTGAGATGAAGAAGGATGGGTTGCGAATCTTAATTGTAACTTGGTTGGGTGCCTGTTGATGTTGATGTGAAACTCAACGCTCTCCTTGTGTATGAGTGAGTGGATTGAGTATGCAGCTCGCACTTCTACACCACAAGCATAGACAGTCTCTCTGTACTGCCTGGGCAGGAGAATGGGATAAAAGAGAGGCTGTGTTTTGTTCGCTTGCTTCCTTAAGATGCTATGCTGTGTTGATGATCTGATCTGACCTGTGAGGCTGTAAAGGGCTCTTCGTCTTGGGTGTGAGTTCCACGCGTACTGTAAGGTTGAACGAGAGATGGCCGTCGGGTAGTGGTTGCTGCTGATGCCGATGTCCGATTATGATGCTGAAGCTGATGCTGATATTGATGCCATAATCACTCCGTCCGGGGATAATCTGATTGATCGACGTGGTACTGTACAGCCAGCAGTAAGCGTATCCCACGCTGTATCGACGGAGTTGACTGTAGGTACCAGTACGTGAGGAATGTACAGCTGTACGTGGGAGGACAAGGAAAGTAAGGCGGATATCCCGGATTCGCCTCACAGTACTCCGTGCCCAGGTAGGGACCGTAAGGACAGACTGGAGGTAACCTCAAGCCAATTCAATTCAATTCAATTCAATCCAATTCAGCCTCGCATCGATAGATGAGTTCGTCAGCATTGAGGCTGACTTCAATTGCCGAGTTGGTGTATATTGACGTTGACGTTGAGACGCATATCCGTACAGTACGAGCACAACACAGGACAGCGCAGCGCAGCATCCAAACAAATCAATCCATTATCCACCCATCATCCGTTAAGCCACCTCCTTTCCACACTCTGTAACCCAAGCCCCGCTAAGACCAAACCCAAGTTCCTCGGCAGCGGATATTTGTAGGGCCGATCGACCTTATGCACATCTCTCTGCACTGCTCTTCATAAATACACACAACTCAACTTATGCATAAATAAATATCTGCTTACTAAACTCCATTTTATGACGGGTTATGAATAGATATGAAGAAGATACTGTAGGTATGAAAATTAATTTGAATAAACAGAAAGCAAGGCGCAACGCAGCGACGAGATGGTCATACTACCCCTTACTCGTTTGGGCCAAGTGAAGTCTGATCTCATCTATCTATCCCAGTCGGTATGCATGCATGATCACATCACATCATATCCCTGAGGTGATCGTCATTATTGCGGTTGTGGCTGGCTGGCTGCAGGGAGGCGCTGGCAGCCTGTTAAATGTGTGGTCCGGCTTCTTCGGCTGCGCATGGGAATCCTTCAAGTAATCTAATTCACAACAACCTTTGGTTCTTCTGCTTGAGATTTTTGTTACCTAGGTACGTACAGTTCAACACGCGGGGTTTTCTTTCTCCAATATCTACCTAAGTAAGGTACTTCTTTAAGGGAAATGTGATTGGTGGACGTCTGTTAGGTATTGTAAAAACTGGGGCTGGTTGGCTGGTTGGCTAGCTGGCCAGCTAGGGAGTGTCACATACAGAGTAAGCGGAAGTAAACAATTCAAAGCGCGAGAATTAAAGAAAAGCAACGTATTTTATTGATTGGCAAAGTACCTGTATCCTGCTAACGCCAGTATTTCCAGGGGTATCTTCGCAAACGCTACTGTCCCAGAGTATTTCCATAGACTCCAGGCCAGAAATCCATGCCAAGCGTAAACCTTAGAATCTCCAGTGTTCAGTTTGTCTATCGAAGAGACTGCCGAGAATGAAAGTCTAGAGAATCCACTAGTACCACCAAGCTATTTTCCGAGATCAGGGGATGCCGATATAGTTACGTACCTGAGGGCAAGTGTCGAAATGAGAGGAAGGCTTTGATCTAAAGTCCATATCAGATTTCTGCCGATGGATGCAAGCGCTGGGAGTTGGCAATTGAACCTACTTTACTTTGCTTGACTTCCGATCCAAGACCAAGGCAGTGAAAGCGAGGACGAAATCGGTCCAGGTCTTGATGAAGGCGAGGATGAAATCAGCCCAGACCTTAATGAAGGTGAATATGAAATCAGGGTGGGACTTGAGGGCGAGGACGAAATCGGTGCAGGCCGGAGTGAAGGGATCACTAATGAGCAGGCAAACAACAAGTCCTACCAAGACCCAGATGACGGTCGTCAACCAGTCAAAGAACCCCATGGGAGGGCGACGCCAGAGCCAGATAAAGAAATCGCACACCTCGTCAAACTTGGCAATCAACAAGACAACCGAGTAGAAGAAGATGACTAACCAGGGTCCCAGGCCAACGAGAGCTCCGGCGACACAGAGGAAGACGATGACGCAGATATGCATCTTGAGGAACATCAGATTAGTGGAGGCGGATTCTGTGGCCATGTCGCGAGCGAGGACTAGCTGATCAGGCGAAGCCCGCTGTTTGTTGGCTCGAAGCTGTTTCTGTCTTGAGGATCGTTGTGGTGATGATTTCAAAGTTCGAGAGAGACAGAGTTGTTCAAAGATTCGGCTCGCAGGTATGTTCAGTAGGTATATCCTCGAGCTCTTGCAGCAGTTCCGGTCCTGTCCTACAGCTTGCCGAGGTGCGCCAAGGTATTGTGGATGGTCAATGCGGGAATCGAAGTAACTTCTTTCAGCTTAGCGGGCGGCAATAGTGTGGCCGTTGTGGCTGATGCCGCATCAAAACATGCCATTCTTAAAAGGCGATATCTTGACATCTTCAAACAGAAAATATTGAATTGAATGTCCTTCCACTCAGCTCAAAATCACGCGTAGAATTCAATTCCATTCAGTTCAGTTCAATTCACTTTTTCCTGGGGCATATCTAGGTACAGCAGCACAATTTTCTTTCAATCACTCTACAGCGGTGTTTGATCTATCTTCACAGGAGACGTCCCTCCAACTAGCTTTTATTATCAAGGAGTTGCGTGGGGGGGACACTTCAGCTTATTCAGTGGTCGTGTTTGTTTATGAGATGGAAATACCATACTCTGAACAGTGAATAACTAAAATTTAGTTCTTTATCTAGCTTATCGTTTCCTAGTCTTCCTACTAGTGGGAGATAAATATTTTATTGAAGCTTTCTTTTTTAATTACAAGGGGGCGACACTATCAACGTCAACATCGACGTCGACATCTGTTGGTGATAAACATAACTTCACAACAATACCTATCCATCGCACACTTCATGGAGCGCGATCATGGAGCGCGAAATTGAAGCAGCTTCTCTTCCTGATCCTGGCCTTGTCATATCCTGGCTTCCAACAGTCAAGGACTGGACTGATCCAAACGATTTGCAGCGACCTTAAGCAGACGCAGATGCGCAACCACCATTCTTCCTTCCAACCACAAACACACCCACAACCAACGCACCACCTACCACTCCTCTACTATCGCAACATTCTTCCCCGCATCGTGGCAGGCCTCACGCCCGAAAACGAAGACGACTATGCTCGGAAAACAGAATAGATAGAGACAGCGAAACCGCATCGAACACAAGCGCATCATCCTCTCAAACAATAACTACATCTCCAATCTCGCTGCGCAATCGCCCAATTCTAAATCCCACACCGCTATCTACACGCCATCGCTCTCCAAGTCCGACGCGCAAAGTTCTAAGCCAGCTGAGATACGCGACGCCGTCATTAAGGGTGTGCCAGCCAGATGTGAGCGTAGTAGCGCCATCAATGGTGAGGGAGTTGACAGGTATGTTAGTGAAAGAGCTGGCTGGAGGAGTAATTCCGATAGATTTGAAGGTATGGAAGTCCTAGACATTCCTTCCCTTTGGCGCTCACAGCTAAACTGCATATATAGCCTCGACTCCAAAGAGTCGAACCCGATCAGTTCTCCTTCCCAAGTCCACTCTTCGAAACCCCTCCTCCCATCCAATATTCAACTACATACCTCTCCAATCTCTGGCGCACAACCGTGAACATCTACAACGAAGCACGAGCCTGCAACGATGATTTCAAAGACGAGAACACCTGGATGTCAGTCGTAACATCCGTCTTGAAATCCGCAATTGAATACACAGATCCAGACTCCGATCCTGACGATGATTGCGAGCCCCTCATGCTAAACGTCCAATCCTTTCAAACACAACCCATCTCCTCCTCCCTCTTCCCAACACACACATCCACCTCCTTCACCAAAACAGCTGACCTCGCGCTCGCCTTCTCCCTCTCCCACCCCGAGATGTTGCGCGCCCTCGACCCTATACATACCCGGTACCCGGAACTCGGCCTGAGCCAGATGGAGGACGCGTATACGATGCGTTTTCCGCTCGTTGCGGGTGTAGAGGTCAAGGAAAGGGGAGGGAGCTATAATGAGGCGACTGTCCAGTTGGGGGTTTGGTGTGCTGCAAGGCTGGAGAAGTCAAGGAGATTGAGAGAAGAGGGGCAGCAGAAACGGACAAGGGAGGGGACTGAGACGGACGGACCGCCGAGGGAGGTAGAAGCGGAAGGGGAAGGGGAGCTACCGCCGTTCGTGGGCTGGACGGTTGTAGGGCACGAATGGAAGTTACATGTTGTCTGGAAGGATAGGAGCGGGAATGTGGTAAGTCTTTCCTCCTACCTTGCTTCACCAGCTCGTTGTGCAGAGAGGGTGCTAATCGTAATGCAGACTGTTCTAGGACCTTGGCGGCTATCAAATGCAGGGACGGGAAGCCATTCTGAGATCTTGGTACTATTGGCATTGATACGGAGGGTCGAGAGGTGGGTGAGGCGCGTGTATTGGCCATGGCTAAAAGGAAATGTGCTCGATGTATTAGGGGAACGGGGAGGGTGATTGGAAAGAGCAAAATGTTCAGAACCTATATTTGATATATTGTGGAATAAATAGCGGTTCAGTAGATGAATAAGGGAAGCAAAGAATATAAAGAAACTAGATTACAGGCCGGGGAATTTTTCGTTGAATTTTTGTTCCTGCCGGGAAGAAGATACTGAGGTAGTGATTATGGGTTTCTGCAGACTAAGTAAATTTACGTTTGTGGGGTTTGATATGGTGTACATTGGGTGGATACAGAGGGTACATGGGGTTCAGCTTCCCCCCTGCTGTTCTCAGCTCGTCAGGGTTTATTTTTCTGTCTGGCTGGCTGGAAATTTTCAATCCGCTCGTATTACATGGAGGTAGTTTATCTTTCGTGATGCGACATGATACGATGCGGTGGGCATACACGGTGGATGCAGGTCAGCCTAGTTCGATTCAGCGCAAGGAAAGTACCGAAAGTGGAAATGCGGATCCGGCCAGCGCCTGGTTATGTCGGGTCAAATTTCTGGGCCGGTGTGGGGTTGAGGGGAGGAGGCGATGGATGGATAGAGAGAAGGGACCGAGTGGTAGTCTGAGCTGGGGAGGGGGGAGATTTATGGCTTATTTATTTAGGGCTGGATCTTTTGAAACAGGTAGGAAGCGTATGTTTCTTAGGGCGTAAGATTACTTTGATATTTTGCTCTCTCTCTTTCATTTCTCTCTGCTGGCGGTAATGATAAGGAAGTACTTTTCAAGATCTATTCACAATGGTTTTAAATTGATGATTCTTCTTTCCAAAACCCGAATCTGCCTAGTAAAGAAAGACATTTCCACTATCTATCTCTGTAAGTCTCTACTATATTCTACTCCTAGCCTCCCACTCACCAACTCACTTACTAACCGAGTTCCCCCTCCCCAGCTGTCCATCACTCCTATTCCACTCCTCCAATTTCACCATCTCTTTCGTTTTAACATGATTCTTCCATTTACTGGTTGCCTGTGATGCGTATAATGTGTTAGAAACATGCTTTCTCCCTGTCTTTCTGTCTTGAGGGCTAGGTCCAGGGCAAGGACTAGGACTAGGAAAAGATAACGATCATGGAGAAAGGAGAGGATTGGAGACTTACTAGAAGTATAATAGCTGCTGCTACACTACCTGCAAACGATACGTATGCGATTGTGAATCTAGAGAGTTATTGATCAGCTTGCGAGTTTCCCGTCCCCTTTCTCTTTTCTCATCTTCATCTCTCTCGCACGTGCACACACATACACACATAACACTTTCATACAAAACTACAGGACCGGAACGGACTTACATAATCCTCAACCCCTCCAGCAAAACATCCAACACCTCCTCCCTCTGCCTCTCGCTCAAGCTCTTCATAAACACACCACCCGAGCCAGAGATAGCTTCCTGCAAGATAGCACGGTCTTGATTTGGAAAGAGGGATTGTAGGTTTGAGAGCGAGAGGTTCGTGAATATACTGCCAGCGATGGCGAGGAAGAAGGATATACTTCCCATTTGTGCTGTTGGGGGTGAGGGGGTAGGTTAGTGGAAGTTAAGAAGGGAAGGAAAATTGGAGGAGTAGGTGGGAGGTACATATTATAACCATCGTCATTGCGTTTCCTTTCTGTGAGGCTGGGGCGTAGGATGGCATGGCTGTGTATGCCATTTGGAGATAGAGTGCGAATCCTATACCGACTAGAACTTGGGGCGTGTAGATCCAGAGGGGTGTTGTGTTTTTCTCTAATCTCGCTGAGTTGGGGATTGATATTAGCGTGTATCGAGATTGTCATCCAAAGCAGAGAAATAACAAAAAAGAGACGGGGAGGGGAGATTCAAAAAGTCAAGACGTTGGTGAAGTGCCCCAAACCCAAACGAAAATATATCAACAGGAACGAAGACTCACCAAGTCCAATCCCACCAGCGAGCGCAAGCAAACCTCCAACAATCGGCCAGTAAAGTATATGTCCTACTTTCGGCATCACGATCCCCGTAAGAGGCATAACGACAGCCATACATCCAATCATAGGCAACAACCTCACCGCAGCACCAAGCGGACTCTCCCCTCTCACAAGCTGAAAATAAAGACTCATGTACTCCAAAGCGATAAAACCACCTACACTGCAACACCCCGAGATGATAAACACCAGCCAGATCTCCGGTATGTTAAGTATTTCTACGGGGAAGAGACGTGTGGTGGGGGTTGTTAGGAAACATGATTTCTGCTGGAGGAAGAAACATAGGAGGGAGATTGCGGCGGTGAAGAAGAATAGGATTGTGGGGACGCTGTCCCATGCGTATTCGAGCCCGCCGAAGGAGATGCCTGTTATGAGGCCGGTGATGGCGAGAGTGTTGAGGAAGGTGCCGAGGTGGTCGAATGTCCGCAGGCGGGGGAGGAGGGGTGGTGTAGGTTTTGAT
>JAFJYG010001265.1:0-11277 GCA_017366145.1 Cadophora sp. M221
GGCTAGTCTCAAAGTGGCTAGCGTCGAGTGCTCCTATTCACTTCCTGCGTCCTGCAACCCCTGTTTCTGCCCGTCCTCCGTATTCACGTAAATCCGTCGATTACATGAATATTATTATTCACACAATACTCGTATCTGGTATTGATTCCCTGATACTTGGAGTGCCGAAGGATTCCAGAAATGTGGTGCACATGTGGCAACCTCCTTGAGCAGATATCTTTAGATCGGCGAACGTCGAATGGAACTTGGCTGCTGGAGGGGCGTTGTCGCCAGGCCAGTGAAACGCACGCGTACGGGTGAACATTGAGGACACAAAAACTTCAGGCCTTTCGAGGAAGTTCCCACAAGCATCGCATGTCGAATCGTACACAGTGATCTGAGGGGTGAGGCTAGCGCTCAAAGACGAGGTGGAATCCATGTCGATGCAGATGCAGATGAAGAAGCATCGGCGAATAATACGGCGGAGATAGATAGGCCTATCATCTGGCAGCCTTCAAAATTCCTGAATTCATCAATCATGATTACGCCTCGATTTATCGCGACATCATGAACCAACTGAGAGGATACAGAAAAGAGGAGGTTGGGTCAGAAGCGAGGACCAGCTTGAAAAATGGTTTGGCGGCGCCTCGCTTCGAGCAAGACCCAGTCCTGTCCGACTTTCTTTCAACTTCATGCCTTCCTCACATCATCCAGCACTCCATCACCGAATTATCTGTATTGCACAACTTAAGTGGCAATTAATTCTAGGGGTTTCCGTTGAGATACATGTCCTTATCGACTTCTAAGTGCGTATTGTTCCATACCGGTGAAGTGTTGCTGGTGTGGCATGATATCCGTCCATCGGCTCTCGGACACCGGCGATGAGAGGTCGGTCGACTTTATGGTTTTTTGGGGCGTTGCATGATATTAGTGTGTCTCTTCATTCACAAGGATGCGCTGAAAAGTAATCCAAAGAAAAACCTGTGGGTGGGGCAAGATACGACTCGGATTTGGCGACCATCTGGGTGAGTTACGCGTCTTCATATCGAAGATTTTATTAATTGGTACAGGATTATGTCCTAACATCTCTGATCAACCTCCTCACGATCACCGAGAGGATCCAAGCAGCTAAAAAGCCGGAGTGAGGATTTGCTGCTGCGATGGACTAAATCTGCTTTCATTCTGATGGCACAAGGCTCCGGTCATTCCCAATTACATTTCACCACATCCAAAAACAATTCCGACACCCGTCTCGCCAATACATGTCACCAAGGTACCTCCCTCAAAACCCCCTCCTCAAACTCCCAAAATCCACCTTTCTTCCCCTCACCACCTACAAGCCTAACCACCACCTCCGCCCCATCAAGCGGATCTTTCGTTCCCCTAAACCCATTGAAAGCAGTCTTACAATATCCCGGATTAGCAGCAAAGAACTCCACCTCGCCCTTTCCCCTTTCCTCTCCAACCAAAGCATCCTCCATCTTCTGCATCTCAATAATCAAACTATTCACCGCCGCCTACTTACCGAGTAACTCACCACCTTCGTAGGCGGTAACTTGCCGTCCGATGAACGAGTGAGGGATGCGCGGCCCGAGGAGATGTTGATTACTTTCGGTGCTGGAGAGAGGTGGAGGAGTGGGAGGAAAGCTTGGGTCATGGTGTATAGCGAGGTGATGTTCGTGTTGAATGTTGTGTTGAAGTTCTCTCTGATTGCGGTTGGAGACGAGGAAGAGGGGAAGAGGGCTATGCCTGCGTTGTTTACCAGAACTTGATCTTGTTAGTAGGAGATGAGCCTAGTGGTGAAGGGGAGTTACCGTCCAGACGACCGTATTTCTCACGAACCCAATTCCGCGCAGTCTCGATTGTTGAGTCGCTGGTGACATCTAGCTCGACGACATCTAGGTTGGCTTTTACGCCAAGTTCTCGCAGTTTTTGGATTGCTTGTTGACCTGGTGATATGGCGCGACAGCCGATGATATATGTCCCATCTAGGTAACGAAGGGAGAGAGCTTGCATGGTTGAGAAACCAATGCCGCAGTTAGCTCCAGTGACGAGTATAATCAGTTTGGACGAAGAGGCCATTGCTTACAGAGTCACCTTTAGGACTGAGAGATGAGAAATAAGACTCCACTTTGATTTTGGTCAGATCCTACCCCGTGCTGGAATTTGGGCTTTCAACGAAGTCAACGTGGTTGAAAGGGTGGGCGGATTTTGAAAAAAGACATAACAACATGGAGATAGGCCAAGCCTTTTTATCTTGAACGCACATCAGATACATTCCAAAGACCCTTCAGCTAATTTCTCGGTTTGCTACATGTAGTAAAGCCAAATCGGTATGTCGGGCTCCCATGGTTGAGCCGTGGAGTTGAAGATGGAGATACGGAGATAACGCCGTTTTTATGTCAACAAGTGTTGCACAAAGTGCTACGTGTACAAATGATCGAAGAGCGGAAACATATCAAAATGCGCAAAATTGAAGACTATCCATCCAAGTAATTTTAAAGTAAACATGAAAGATGCTTCTTTTTTCTGTTGCATTTTCATGTAAATTGAAGCTGAGCAAGACACATTCCCTAGCACTGTTTGGGAAAAATCTCCTCGGAAACATATTGGACAAACATGGTACTTTTCTGGAAGTTTATGATATTGCAGGTTCGACTTGATGGACAACTTTTTGAAGATTGAAAAGCTTGATGCAACATGGATGATGAGTTTATAGTTACCAAGAAGTCCCTGAATTCGATGAGGTTGGGAGATGCTTGGCTCTAATTACATAATCTCCAGACCCGCCCTCCGCCTCCACGCGCGTCATTTCCCCGGACACAGCCGATATCGTATCCACCAAGTCTCCAAACCCGAGGTTGAAGGAGACGACGACAACAACATCCTCGTTTCTCTTATTTTGAAGTTTATGTTTCTCTTTCAATTGAAGCTGTAACTCTTCCCTGCGAAAACTGCGAACACCATCACAATGTCTAAAGGCTCAGAAAATTCCGAGCCCCGAGGTCCGCCACCAACTGGCCTCCCAGCAAGAGAGAAGCTCCCGCCATCCTTCCAGAAGATCATCGACAAATCCGACAACGACGATAATTTCTACGACGAGTTATACGATGGAACGTAAGTATCGCGGCAGAATTTCTCCATATCTGCAATTTCCCGGAGCTTGGAAAGTGGTCGCGTGCTAACACTTCCCAGCGCCCCTCAATCAACAGAAAGCAACATTCGATACGCAGCCTACGTAACCCGTATCCGAACAGCTCTCCTCTCTGCCCAAAGATACGTCGCCTACACATCAGACATCGGGGAGTCCTTCCGTCCAGTCGCGCACCCGAATCTCGTGCGAACAGCATATGGAATCTCCTGGGCGTATATTCTGGGCGATGTGGCGCACGAGGGATATAAGGCGTACTGCAGCAATCAGAGGATACTACATCCGAATCTACCTCGCGAGGCATCCACGGAGCGATACAATAATGCGCAGACGGATCTGAAGACTGCGGCGGTAGATGCGGGTGTGACGTTGGTGCCTGGCAAGGTTACTGCTCTGGAGGATTACAGGACTGTTATGGCACAGCGGGCTATCTTCCAGAGTATTGCGTCGATGGGTCTACCAGCTTTTACTATCCATTCGATCGTCCGATATTCTGGGCGGGCATTGAAGAACTCCAAGAATATGCGCATCCGAACATATGGACCGATTGGATTGGGTCTGGCAGCTGTCCCGGCTCTGCCATACTTGTTCGATAAGCCTGTTGAGGAGGCGGTCGAGTGGGTATTCCACAAGGGCTTCCAGATGGTGGGAGGGAAAGAAGCGGTTGGCAATGCGCCTTCGACTGGGCGAGAGCAGATCTTGGAGTTGAGAAATGAGAACGCAGCGGCGGGCAAGGAAAATCCTCGGAAGAAGGAGAAAGAGTTGTAATATGGAGGAGGCGATGGGATGACAGTATATGGTAGCATCGGCGTTTAGGGACCCATCTCGGCTTTCAGTCATGTTTTGGCATTGTTCATAGAAATACCACTTTGCTACGGACCCCCCTCTCTTCCTGGTGGCAATTGATTTGGCCTTCTCTCATTTCCATGTGGTCGGGTGAGAAGTCTCCAAATTGGAACATCGCTTACTCTTGAACGGTTGATCATTCTTCTGTATGTGTTTTCTACAAATCTTTCTTCTTCTTTCGGGGTCTCGAAATTTCTTCCGATTCGTCAAAAGGAGACCAAGTTGTCCAAGGAGACATCACTCACTTCAAACGCTGCTCCTTAATCCATAATAAACTCATCCGCCAACCTAGCCGCCATTCCCAACCACGAGTCATGATCAGGGTTATCCTTTGCAATCGTCAACCCCGCCGACTTCTCACTCGCCAAACGATCCTTTGTTAGGTTACCAAGTACTCTACGTGTTCGTTGTTGACGGAGATGTGTTATTTTCTCGAAGCGAAATCAGAAAAGGCTAGGTACCTTAATCTTGGCTCTGTCAACTGGCAGAGCAGATTTTCAAAAACCTGGGACTTCTGGTTTGATGCTGCTTGGTATGGGAATCTTTTGATTTATAGATACATTCCAGCAGTGACTAGCAGGAGTATCAGGAGAAGCCCGATGACAATAACCAGAACCTGCTCATCATGTGACCTCAACGGTCTCGTTCGACTGAATGCTCCTGACGAAGTGCTTGTTGTGCTGGGCATCGCACTGCCGGTAGCAGTAGGCCCACTCATGAGAGCTATTTTCGTAGCTACTTTACCGGGACTCGTCCCCGATTCGACACCAGAAGCCGTTGGGATGCTAATTCCAGAGCCAGTAGGCGAGAACGCAGTCACGACATTCTCTTTCATGCCCAGCGACCAAGTATACGTCCAGCCACTCAACGGCGTCGAAATCTGACTCGGGAGGGTCCATCGTGGCTCTGTGTCAGGCAGAGGAAGATTCGAGGGCTGGTAGATAGTGCCGGCCGTGAGATTTTTGAATACGATGTCCAGGCAATCGACTCCGGCGAGAATGGGGCCATATTTAGACCATATCTTAAGGCCGTCGTCGTTCGGATCAGACTCGTTGAATCGTATGGATTGGAAGACCGCTGTTGGACATACGTCGACTAGCCTACGAGGGGATATCAGTTCAGATTCGGACGAGACAGTAGGTGCGGAAGAGTATGGAAGTATGTTTAGGGAAGGTAACAACGGACAGTGAGAGAGTTCGACTGAGGGAACAACAATAGCAACTCGAATTATCCGGGCTAGCCGTGTCGATGCATGCATCGTAATGAAGTTGAGCATCCGTCAAGTCCCTCTCCATAGACGCAAAATTGCACGAGCATGTCCCAGGGCCATCAACTGGCGCAGGCCAAAAAGGCACTGGTTCAAGCTCTGGGATAGGATCTGGAAAGCAGTCGAGCAGGAGCAGATTTATCATGTTTTGATAATCACAGCCATAAACCTATTAATTCTATTAGCGCAAGTTCGAATTTTGAATGCCATAGAGGAGGATGGGTTGGCTGCTCGCATACATAGTTCCAGCAGTATTTCCCAAAGCAGTTCAGAGTCTCTGCACGAATATCACACAGACATGGATCTCCTCGCGGTCGGTCATTTCCCATGCTTAGGCAGGTGTATCTTAGTTTATCCAGAACCTCAGCATGGCAGGAGTCGAATTCGTTGGGGGCAACGCATGAAGATGAGTTCAGAAAGGAGTCGAGAATATCTGTTCCCAGTACTGTCACGGCCAGTGTATAAAATACAAGGACTGCATCTTGGACCCGCATACTTGTGGGGGGAAAAAAAACGAAAACTTCAGGGGGCCGGGTTTCTGGAGACAATTGAATTCTCAAAAGTTCTCGTTGTGGGAAGGAAGATAGAGGAGGATATGTGCTCGTCTGCCTTGTTTGGATATTTTTTTGTTGATTCCTGGTGATTGGTGGCCTGGCCATCATGAGCGGCACAGTAGACCGAAAAAGGCAGAAATACAGGGCTATGAGATTAAGCCTTCGTTTTTTGGAGATAAAAATATGGAGCACTGTCCCGAAGCGGCGCAGATAAAAATAACCTTTATCTGGTGCATAAACATGATATGAAAGTGAATGATGAATGTTATGATATCTAGCTCAGATATTTGTGCCATCAGAAGACGAAGCATGTCGTTGGGTTGGTTCGTGTCAAGAGAATTCCAGGTTGGATTACTAGAAATCACTTCTATAACCAGAATTGAAGAGAGAGGTGTAACACTATGCAAGCAATACCCCCTTTCACAATCAACATTTCATCTCTCGCGGTCTGCCCCCACGATGTCGATGTATTTGTTGTTGGGCTCGAAGCAGGAGCTGAAGCTACTCCAGTTGGTGCAGTGGTGATTGATCCCGCGCTAGCACTCCCGCCCAACCCCGTTCCCGGGCTTGAAACAACATTCGTAGAAGTAGGAACACTGATAATGGACCCAGTTGGAGAAAAAGCAGTCACAATCCACTCATAGCTAGCAGCAGACCAGGTATACGTCCATCCACTGACCGGCGAAGTCACCTGGCCAGCAAGATTGGACATTGTCTCTGTGCCTGGAAGTGGAAGGTTAGACGGCAGATAGACTTCTCCTGTGTAGGAATATCCCAAAGCTTTGCAGTCTGCAGTTGGGAGTGTGTCTTGGCAGGAGAACCACGTCTCGTCGAAATCGCTGAAGTTTTGTCTCCTCTCTTCGTCGTATCGCATGTATGGAAAGTCGTATTTAGGACAACTCTCCATAACTCTACGCCATTGATGAGCTTCTCAAGTCGAGTAAAGAGGGGAAGCGGGTATTGACTTACGCTTGAGAGGAGAGACTCCAGTAGCAACAGTTACAATTCCAAGTCGAGTTTTTATCGTTGGTATCTTCGACTTCGCCGTTACTGCAAGCCTCATGAGTTGTCACCCAAAGGTTCGAATTTGCGAGATCCGTTGCGCTGTTGTCGCATGAGCAAGCCCCAGGTGCTTTTGCAGGAGCTGGCCAGAATGGAATCTCGTCCGTCTTGATGAGGCCGATGGGATGGCATGCGTCGAGCAAAAGCTCCACCAAGTCGTTGTATTCACACCCATAAACCTAGACGAAAAGTTTAGTGACATTCTTTTATTTTTGTTTTATTTTTCGAGACAGCAATAACCAACCTTGTTCCAGCAGAATTGCCCCTCGCAATTCAACAAGTCTGTGCGAGCAAAGCAAAGACATTCGCGATAAGCGTCCTCTTCACGTTTCATCGGACTCGAACAGCTGTCGACGGACATCATCGCGTTTCTGTTGCATGTTTTGTACTCAGCTGGAGCGACACATTTTGAGGGATCTTTTTGCCCACGAGGCATCTCCCACGCAGCAGCGAACCTCAGCGAAGCCAATCCGATGGCGATAAGTGGCTGCCACATGGCGCTGGAGCTAAATTTATTGACTGTGACAACTGCATCTCGTAGCAATGAAGAACATCGTGGTTTTGTCGTGTGGTGTTGTCGCCAAGGAATATCAAATGGTACAGAGACTTCATCTCCGTTATTGGCCGAGGTTCTTTTTGAGGATACCCGATTGGTCAGATGCCGTTCAATATCTCATAGAGTCATAATATGGAGTGAAGTGCGTACGCAGAACAGTTGAAAGGGATGGATAATGCAGGGGAAACGAACTGACCTTCTCCTTTGGGCTCGTAGACAAGCGAGCCAAGCAAAGCGGTGATTAGATCTTGGCGAGCGAGATCCAATCTGCAACCCAATTCCCCTCTTCGATTTTGCCACACAGGTCTGATAGAATTCAGTCAATAGCGAGTGTAAGAAGGTGGTGATGTGGAGAGTCGTGAAGATCCTATTTGAAGAAGCTGTGGTAGGGTTTAAAGGGTAATTGGTCCTTAGTCTATTCGCCTCGAAACACTTGCAGATCACCTTGCCTGAACAATTTGAAATCCCATGATCATCAACAACCCTATCCAGAGAATCCCAAAATGTCTCTGACAACTTTCAGATGTCGTGGTGGTAGCGGTATTGGAAGTCACCGCTGCTGGAGTGCCCGATGGGCTCATCGTGATGGTTCCGGGAGAACTAGGTGTGACACCTCCACCCAGCACAGAGCTTGAACTCGGATACGTCCCAGTGAAAACCGCTCCACTCCTGATTGTCCCCGACTCTGAAAAAGCAGTCACGGTATGTGTCATGCTGCTCTCAGTCTTCACGTCATAATCTGTCCAAGTGTACGACCACGTGTAAGTGAATCCGCTCGCTGGGGAAGTAATCTCTCCAGGGAAATTCGATCGAGTCTCTGTACCTGGCGTAGGCCAGCGCGATATCGAGTTTGAATTTACCTCGAAGGTGGGATCGAAGCCAAAATCAGCGCATTTGTAACGGTCAAACGCGGCATCGCAACCATGTCGTAGCGATAGTTGTAGACTCCCTTCCTCGAAGCCGGGGAAGTAATACCCTAGACAGCTCCCGAGTGTACTATGGAGAACTGTGAGTTTTTGATTTGATCGACAACAGATAAACTGCTCTTACATTGTCTGACCAATTATTGTTGAACAACACCCACACATGATTTTCTCATAAGAGGAAACTTTGGCTAATTGAGCGGTGATATTATCGGAGCATCTTCCGTATGTATCTGCGTCGCTCGGTGCTAAAAGCTTCGTGAACGCACTACTCGTGTCGCAAGAACAAGTTCCTGGCACATTTGGAGGAGCGGGCCAGAACGGCGATTTGTTCTCTGGAGATGCTGGCAAGCAATGAACTTGCATCTCCTCAGCTAGCTCCTGGTACTCGCAACCATAAACCTAGATACACGCTTGAGCAGGCATTTGAGAACATCGTGGGTTGGAACATCGCACCTTATTCCAGCAGTATCTTCCAACACAATTGAGAACTGCCGCCTGCGCCTTGCAAACGCAAGGACGGATGTCCTCTTGTCTCAGATCTTGACACTCTCCTAGTTCTTCTTGGGCATTTTTGCTGCATGCCTCGTACTCGACAGGAGCGAGACATTGTGAAGGATCTAAGTCTTGACTTAGAGTGTGGCCGCTGAAGACCACCACAATCAGCCATGTAGCAAAAGCGACAGCTCGCATATTTTAAGAAGCAGAGACAAAATTTTACAAAATGTAGAAGAATAGGTTGTTGCTGCAGCCTTTATGATGAAACTATCCAGCAGGGGGACATCGTTATAACATGAGTTTCAACGCTGATCATGGCTGTTCTGCGCTTTAAAAGATAAGGCTCTGAGGCTTTATTAGAAGTTCCTGATTGGATTCCAAAAGCGGCACAGCAATTTGGGTTGACAGTCGAATATGCCAAGATAGAGGAAGTTTTCCTGATGGAGATTAGAGACCGAAAAATACAGATAACAAGAAATGGGAGGCTTGGCATGTCCACGCCACAATTGATGATATTTTGGGATATAAAGAAGACCTGTGAGACCGAACAAGTTTGGAAATATGCCACTTTCCGTACTTATTGAGATGTTCAAACGGAATCAAAAGAGCTTTCATAGAATCGTCATCATAATTGGTATACGGATGTAAGAGCCAAAAGTCGAACCACTAACTAAATCGAAGATCATATTCTACTCAGAGTTCCCCATGTTGAGCCCTTTCGGCATCCATTCTCGCCTTTTCTTTCTTTGCCTTTTGGATATCTAGCGACATCTTCACGGGTCTGACACCCGGAGTCTCGAACACAGCATCCATCTCCTCAAGCGTCAATCCATGGGTCTCGGGGAAGACAAAGTACGAAAGCACCAATTGGATGCAGTTGTATACGATGTAAACGACCCATATCTTGTAGCCCAATTTATTGATTCCCACGGAGATTCCATAGTTGTTGACGGTACCGGCTGCTCCCTGAATGAGGTTATAGAGAGCCATACCCTTGGCTCTGAGATGCAAGGAGAGCAATTCAACGGGATAGAGATTATGCATAGTGGCGATGAGTGTGGCTGAACAGGCTTGGAAGATGAAGATCCAGACGACGGTGAGTGCGGCTTGAGTGTCTGATTCGTGCAGGTTGTATTGCCAAGATGTTATCGTGGCGCACGTCTGAAGAATAATAAAACTGATCAGACCGGCAAAGATCAGGGTTCGGCGCTTAAATTTGTCAATGATGAAAGAGCCGAGGACAGTGAAGACAAAATAGACTGCGATGCTGCCGAAGTTGAATCCGAGTTGCTGCATAGAATCGTCGATTCCGATAGTCTCGAGGGCAGGGACAAGATATTGGCCAATGATTCCACCACCATTCCATTGTTGGAAGACAGAGTACAGAACAAGAACCAAAACTCTGAATCGCGCACCCCTCTTGAAGAAAGCTCTGAAATCCCAAGCCTCGCGATTCTTGGGCGTGTTTGCCAAGGATTCCTCAATCTGACGAACAACAACACCGACAAGTTGGTGGTCTGGGTTGTTGCCTTCTGTAGTATGGTATCGGGCGATCATCATCTTGGCCTGTTCCTTCTTGCCTTTCATGATGAGATATCTCGGGCTCTCTGGCGCGATGAAATAGATCGTGGCGCAAACAATTGCTGGAAAAACTGCCTCGAGGAGCAGTGGAATTCTCCAACCCCAGTCCCCTTCCATTGAGTCGAATCCAAGGAGGGCACCACTCATACCCAGACTGCCAATCTGGAAGCAGGCACCGAACAGGCCAACGAGGAGACCACGAAGATGAGCCGGAGTGACTTCTCCCATGTATTGAGGAGCCGACATGAGAGCTGAGCCGAAGCCTAGGAAGAATCGGCCAGCCATGAACATTGGTAGATTGACTGCGAGACCTTGCAATAGGGCAGCGGCGATGACGATGGCGTTTCCAAGGAAGTTGATACCCCGACGTCCGATGACATCTGACAGCGCGAGGAATGGTGCACCACAGACGGTTCCAATTGTCATCAAAGCATTGATGGTTCCAAATGTGGCTCCGCTTTTGCCAAATCCAAAATATTCATGCCAAGCTGGGTATGCATTGATACCACCGATGACAGCCCAATCGATTCCGTATCCAGCTTGATTACAACCCATCACAAACATAATGAGGCTCAACCGAAAGCCGGTCCATGATTTGAATCGGAGGGATTCCTGAGAGAGAGCAAAGACATCTTCTTCGGTTAGGCGAGCTATGACGACCTCCTCGATATGATCGGGAGATGTCTTGAGGTCGGCAAGATAGTCATTGTTGGTATCTGCCCTACCCAGATCATTGTCGGTATCGTTGTATCTGGCCGCCATGGTGAGAGATTGCGGGGGATATGGGAAAACTCCTAGCTGGAGAAGAGTTCGTCAGCTCTTTATGTTAGCGATATCAAAACACCAGATGCCCCCCCGCC
>JAFJYG010001266.1:0-11273 GCA_017366145.1 Cadophora sp. M221
GTATATTTACATAAAGAAGCAGCAGAAAGTATTAGGAAAGTCAGTTCCTACCCTCCCAGGGAAATCGTATAGTAGATGCGACTTTTGTAATGTTTCTTTATGTAAAGTAACTTAGTTCCTGCCTTTGCGAGGCCCCTTTGATGTCATCTGCGAATTATTCAGTCTTTTTTTCGTATAGGGGGTTGTTGGATTAAGATTTCAGAGTTCTGGATGTGTTAAATATTATCATTTTATTGTATTTTCACTGTTTTTGGGATGTCCGAATGTTTGAATTTTTCTTTATCTCGCTGCTCCTCGCTCTAATATCGCTGTTTTTCAAGATTCTTTAATTGCAGTTGTTTAAAATCATTCACTTTTGTGTGAATTAATGCGAAGATCTTGCGCAGATTCGCTGTTAGTAGTCTATTTCAAGCTTAGCGCCGTATTCCTCCAGTTTCCTCATATATTGGCGTACAAGATAGTGATACCACTCCCCCTACCAATACGTACGGTCTCAGAGATACGGTACAACGTACGTATCAAACCGCCTGGATACTAAGCTAGTAATACAGAAACTGCACTATTCGGAACACTGGAATCAACACGTTCACTTAGCAAAACCACTGCTGTAGCGAAATATCGTTATGGTACTAGTTACAGAGAAGCCAAGACAAGGGAGTCAGCAGTAGATAACATAATCACGTGAAGGTATCCTTTTGTCTCATTCTATTGCGGATGGCAAGTTGATAACCTCAAGAGCTTACATCAATTCTCCCTTTATATTATGAAGGTGCTTAGTCCCGGTCACAAGCGGTGGTCTGCTTTCATAAGATGATTACAAATCAATATACTGTAGTATAACATAATGCTTTTCTCTACGTTCTCTATTTATTACACCCATCCCATGGGGTACACCTGAGTTGTCACCACTATGCCCAAGAATAAGAAACGAGCACTAGAAGTGTCAGACCAGCAGCTGGAACCAGCAAAGCGAGCAGAAATAAGATTTTGAGTTATTTCTGCGAAGATACAATGTTCCATTCAATTTATTCGATCCGCCATTTTATCTATCCATTGTGGATAAGCTCTACCATTTCGCAGATATGGCAGGAAAAAGACTAAATATATTTGTGCATTCCAAAAAAGCCTCGAAAAAGATTGCGTCTACTGCCCAACATGCCCAAGACGCGGAATACGGCCAACTAAGTTTTGCATATGCAAAATTGTGCCATTTGTTACTTGGGACAAATAGTTCACAAGAACTAGTCCGAATTTTGGACAGCTTTCAAGAATATACGTATCTCTTTTTTGTGCGAGTTATTAAACCTTTCCTCGAAGCGAAGAATCAGAAACAAGGGAAAGAGATTGATAAGCACTGTCTCATATCCATCAATACCTATTTTTTATACTCCGGGAAATACTTCGACTTTTGTGACTTTACTTCCGAAGAGCTTATGAAGTATTATTCTTATCTTGTTGAAGATAGTATAGAATCACCAAAGTATAAATTTGGAGAATTTGCCGTCAATTATTTTGACTTGATACCTATAGCTCGTCCTATTGTGACCGATCCCTAAGAATGAAAGGGAGCACTATTAGTTCCGGACAATGTCTGGGCTCAGACGATTCCTATGTATAGTGAACAGTTAATAAAAGAATTAGAAGATAGTAATAATAAATACTCGCAAGCAGATGTTAATGCACAAATCTTAGCAGAGTTCGATCATTAAATACCTCAAGAAACTATAATCACGGGAATAGAAGAAGATAAGAATAAAATTATGATCAGTACACAAAAATATGTAGACTTAACTCTGGAGGAATATACCACGGAATAGATAGCCCAGGGTACTATTGATGGATACACAGAGAATAATTCGTGGGACCACACGGGCCATATAGATCCAAACCAGGGCACCTCAGAACAGGAGGAAGGAAGAGATGAGAAGCTCGTCAAAGAAGGACCGGCCAGGACAGAACAGCAAGCAGAGGAAGTGCAGGTACAACTTCAACATGCAGAGCATGAACGAGCTGCGGTAGAACAGCAGTATCGGACCACCCAACAAGAGCTGGCCCTGACGGAACAGCAGCTAGAGGAAGAGCGGGTAAAATGTCTAGGCGTAGAACAACGACTGAACAAATTGAAGAGGAGCGAGCAAAACTTCAAAGCGTGCAACATGAGCTGGATATGGTAGTGCTACAACTTCAGACCTCCCAAGAAGAGCTGGCCTCAACGCGACAGCAATTCAGGGAACAACAAGCTCATTATGCTCAAGATTTGAGAATCAAAGAAGATGAACAAAGACAGAGGTTAGAACAGGAGTCGAAGAGTAGAGAACAAATAATCCTGGCTCAAATACGCGAGAAGGTCGAGGAGAAGATGACTCAACAAATGAAGGCAATACAGCAGGAACGAATGCAGTTTGAGAGGCAGAAAGTAGCGCTGCTTGAAGCTCAAGAACAAGTAGATGCACAGCTCAGCGCTATAAGCAAGAGAAAAGAAGCTAATATAATGGAAGAGAAATGGCTGGTAGATAGACAAAGTGCTATCGAGCAATATCACCAAACCTTGGAAAATGAACATGTGAGGATAAAGCAGACTATGGCACTCTTGGAGCAGGAATACCAGCTTGAATACCTCAAAATTCAAGAAAGCTGGGAGAGCATCAAACAAAAGAGGATCCGGCAAATCAAGGAGAAAGAGCTTGCACAAGAAGAATTAGCTGTAAAGATCACGCAAACAAGCCATTTTCTCTCAATTCAAGATAGAAATGTTAAGAATTGATTGGATGTAAGGATTAATCAAAAAAAAATACCTACACCAGTCCACGTCAAATGCGAGAATGAAGATTCTTGCACTGGCGCAAGATCATTTGAAGTCCTGAAATGTTGTCCGCACGACATGAAGCTCTTTCTGATGTCCAACTTTTACTGCGTTGAACTGCTTCAACACCAGATGCGTAAATGGCATCCAGATAATGTACGTACGTGGGTTTCAAATGAGGCTGAAGTAATGCTTAAGAGTAGAGCTACATGTCTAAGGCAAATGCTGGACGTACTTTGGACTAAAGAGAAGGTCTTAATTCCTCAAACAACAGAGGCTTGGCTTGACTGGAAAGATGGTAAAAATCATGAGAAAGAACTGGAGAGACTAAAAGTGGAGATCAACAAAAGGAAAAACGAGCTGCTAGAAGTACGTGACGGGCATAGCCGACTACAAAATACGCTTATCACGAAAAACGAGCAGGTCAACAGGCTCAAGAAAACAATTCAGAAGTGGGAGGAATCAAATGACAGTTTGAAGGTTAAGGATGCCAGTACTCAAACCGTTATAGAAGCTGAGGAAGCAAATTCGATAATGAGTCAAAGACTACTTCAACAAGTCGAGATTTTAGTAAGAAGCAGAGAATCGATGATGGATGAAGAATCATTCCGAACAATTCCTGACTATAGACGAATGGCGGTTCCTGCACTTCGAGAGATACTCCTAGAGTATAACATCAATAGCGACAAAAACTTAGCAAAGAGAAAAGAATGTAAAGATGATATTGTGGCAGAGCTTACACTTGCATATCTTGGATTGGACCAGCAGGATCGAGATTGTTTACGGCAGGCAAAGATCTTATGGAAAACCCATGTTCGAACACTTCGCGATAGAATAGCTGGCGATTTACGGAAGGCTCAACTGGTGGTGACGCTATTGCTAGAGTTTCAGATTCGTAAGGACATGTTGAGGACAGCGGCAGGCCATAAATGATTTAACGAACATGTTAAGCTAAGCCAAGTAAGATTGCGATTTGACAGGATCAATCACATCATGATAAGATACAACTAGTGTAAGTTATGTTGCATTTCTTCATGGTTAATTTCAATGCTGTACTTACAGGTAATGTATGAATAAGACTCAGAGGTCAAGGAGGACGCCACTCAGTTGTGGCTTCTATTGATTCCTCAATACTTTCTTTCTTTCTCGCGAGACTATAGTTGAGTATATGCTAGATTAGTGGCAGTCGCTGCCAGTCAGGCTCCTTGCCTTGATCGGCCACATATATTTACGCGGTATAGTCACCTTATCACGTAGAATACTAAAGGAGGAAGAAGTAGTGAGAATTGTTAAAGTAGTAGGGAGCAGAAGATTGATTGAAAAGTGCTCCCCCTTCCAGTTTGAAGGGGAAGGTTCGACTATATATGCTAGGTAGGTGGGTTTAACTAGTTGCAGGTGTGTAAGGAGCACACCTGGCCGTTCAGTGGGCTCGCGTAAGAGGTGCCGCTAACCATGTACCGTGACACACCTTAATATGATCGTAGAGATAGAGCTTCCATAGATGTTGGTTCGCTGAGCCTCTTCATGTATCTTGCCCAGGGGTCACCCTACGGAGGGATTTCAGACTACTTTCGGCCCCTATATAGACCTGCCTTCAACCACTTCTAGAGGGGGTAGACACTTTGAATACAACCATTTTGACTGTCTCATTTCATGATTTGATATTGTGGCGGGGACAGCCACTGGTTTCTTTTGTCACATGACTGCGCCGGTCCTTCGCACATAAAAGGAGCCAACACTTGATTTCAGAACATCAAGAACGCAACACGAGATATATTCTATTTATTAGAACCTTTTCCCTCCCCTTCTTTGCCGATTTGTACTCTTTAGATATGTGATATCTTTAGATTTAATTGATCTGTTGTTTACAGACCCTAGATTCTCCTCCGGTGGCTCGCTACATGCTACCCTCTTGTTGTGTGGTTTATTGGGCTTTATCCCTCCCACAATATATTGATATATCGTGTGAGCCCTTACCGGTACTGCACCGACAATGGAACTTAGTCTCAATGCTCCCTAGCTCATCAGTCCCGCGAATAGCCTAGCAATACACTTCAAAGTCCATTAAGCCCATTTATTCCAGGTGGGGCAAGATATGCCATTCCGCTAAGACAAATCGTTCTTTACATTTTCAATCAGATTTTGGTTTTGAGGGTCCCCTAGTAGGCAGAACTAGCACAGAACATTGATGCGGGAAGAAGCGGCGATAAAAATGCAAATGCACTTTTTCGTCATCACACCGATGGCTAGAAATTCTATTTGCTTTCAAATTCAGTCACTAGATAATTTGATTATTTCTATTCCAATCGTTGTATTTAAAACAATTTAATAGCTAGTCCATAGTAGTAAGATCCAATCTTACTATGTTAAAGGAACAGCAGGAACGATTTGCAAACGCAAACAGATCAAGAGAATAGCAAGCGACTTTTTAAACCTAGTCCGGGCGTAATAAACTTGATTTTTATTGAGCAAAGGTAGGTTGTAGAAGAGTTTCGTAAAGCATCGCCTATGTGGATCTTAATATTGGTTTTTGAATACCCTGTACGGATGAAGCGAGAGTTAGCCGCATAGCATCTCCTACTTTTTTTTAAGTTTTTTGACATTGCAAAACTTAATATTATCTCTTCAAATTCCGTACAGAGTGTATTGTAATGACCTTAGAAGCTCCTGTATTAATATTAAATCGTTCTATAAACTGATTCGCAAGTTGTCGCAAATCGCTTCATTGGTCACGAAATTGGGCGGCCTCGCATGCATGCATGCAGCAACCCGCGAATAGCATGTGCAAGCTGCGCCGTGACCCCCGAACTAGACTTCCCGCATCTAATGAACACTTCATTGAGCCAAATGATGACTCAATTAAATCCTAATGGCTGCATGAGAGCGTCGCGTGAAAGGCCGCCCTTTTTTGCGAGTTGCAACAAAAAGTTTGGATGGATGTTTGGGAGTTTAATTTCCACGTGATGGACGCTCTGGCTCAACAAGTTAGAGTAGTTTGAGTGGTTTTCACGGAATGGGATTAAACCTCATTTAGAAAGAAATGCCTTCTTCATTTCTTGACAGATGAAGGGAGTGCCTGTAAGCTCAAACGCACCTTTGCATTTTGTGGTAAAGCGAAAGGGAATATTATTCTTTGCCAAATGAACAAGAAGTCTCGCTATGATATCATAGTCGCGGATGAAACGCCAGTAGAAGTTGCAAAAGCCAAGAAAAGACTGCACACCTTTAACAGAGCTGGGGTATGCCCATCCACGAACGATAGAGACTTTCTCAGGATCAATTTCTAAGCCAAAAGTTAATATGAAGAATCACACTTCTTCAGATCAGCTTATAGGCCAGCATTATTTAAGCATTAAAGAACCTTTTTTACGTGGGTTTGATGCTCAACGGGATCTTTTGAGTAGGTGAGGATGTCGTCCAAGTACGCCGTACAGAAGTCATCAAGGTAATCGAAGAGAATATCGTTTATGTATCTCTGGTAGGTAGCGGGGCCATTGGCCAGGCCAAAGGGAAGAACTTTGCACTTGTAGGCGCCATATCTCGTACGGAATGTGGTGAATTCCTCTGATGCTGGGTCCATTCGGATTCGGTGAAAGGCTTGACGAATGTCCAGTTTAGTGAAAATGCGAGCAGTAGCTATGCGAGCTGAAGTCTCATCAATTAGAGGAAGAGGATATCGATTATTCCGAGTTAGGGAGTTCAGGATTGGTAGTCAATATATATCTGTAGAGATCCATTTGGCTTCTTGACGAAGAGAATGGGGGCAGCAAATGGTGCTTGAGAGGGTTCAATGAATCCTTTATCTAAGTTATCTATGATGTAGTCTTTGATAGCCTTAAGCTCTTCGGCCGACATCTTGTAAAGTGGTGAATACTTGAGTACTTTCTCGCCCTCTCCTTCTAGCTCAATTTTGTGGTTGTATGAGCGATGAGGGGGAGGATATCACCTTCTGCTTTGGAGAATACGTAGGCCCATCCAGCGTATTCTGGGGGAATCAATGGTTCAGCATCCAATTCGGAAATGAAGAGTGCAAATTGAGCAGCTGACTGGCGACGGTTGGTGATTTCGAAAGTCAAAGCTGTTATGGCAGCGGCTTTCTCTTGCTCTTGATATCTCTGCTGGAGTAGAGCATCGATTTCATGAAGCGTGGCCACAAATATTTCATCCTTAGACTTACCTTTACTGAACAGGTGAAATGCAGCGGCGTTGATGGAAAAGATTTCCACAACGTCTCTTGGCGAGGCTATCATCCTCATAGTCCTGCCTGGTCGAGTAGCTGTAGTCGGGGGCGAGGGGGTATTTGTAGTTAAGTCGTGTTGGAGAGAGAGCTGGGATCGCATCTTCCGAAGTGAGTTGGAAGGATCAAGAATAAAGGGTATATAAGAGTAGAATTCTAATCGAACCAGTCGATAAAACTCAAAAACAAAGTAGAGCACGTGATAGGGGAGTGTAGGAGTAATATATAAGCGAAGAAGTTGAAGCTGTTGATTGGTTGAATATGCGAGGAAGTGCGTAGCGGGGCTCATAACCTGAAAATAAGGGATTTGGTGTGAATGATAATTCTATTCAAAGGGGATTTCTAGGTCTATATAACTACTTTTAGGTGCCAAGCTATTAGCTATCAAAACTAGCTTTGTATCAAAACTAGCTTTGTATCAGAACTAGCTTTATATCAGAACTAGCTTTGTATCAGAACTAGCTTTGTATCAGAACTAGCTTTGTATAAGCTTAAAATAGTCTCTTGCGAGCTGCCGAGTATACGTGAAGTGCCTTAATATAATCTTATACATATGACGTATGAGTTTTTTTTTTTTTTTTTTTCCCCTTTTAACGTGCTATATATAGTCGAACCTTCCCCCTCAAACTTGAGGGGGAGAGCACTTCTCAATCAAACAAGGCTCTCCAACAGCTAATTGATATTAGAATGGAGGGTTGGGTTCAGCGGCCCACTGGAGTTGATTCGGACTAGTAACGGAGGGGTGTTGAGTTGGGAGTTTTTAAAGTAGTCTGTGGTGGTGAGTGATTCAAGGTTGCGGTCGGTAAGTGTGGGAGGCTTCAATGACCAATAGAAAATGACGAGATTGGCCGGAGATATGAGCGAAAAGGTACTGCAATGCGAGTCATGAGTATCGTTTCTAGAGAATGAACAGGTCATATAATCGGGAATTGTCTGCTTTTCACTTGTACTGTACGCCTCAGCCGCTCTAGAGGAGGGGGGAATGCCAGCGACGGCAACTAGAGGGGGAACCCTTTTAGCCTACAGATTTCATTGCAGGGCCTCTGGCCGTATTAGTAGAACTGCATGATTGGCAGCGCTGCAGGAGACATAGCCCAGTTTTGATTGCTTGATTCAACAAACTCAGCTACCACACCCGCGGCGATACTACCACAACTCGCCACCCTTTTGATTCTCCCCGCAACAGAACCCTTGCAGTTGCCAACGACCTCCCACGTTCCTGTCCCCCATCTGATCTAATAGAAACAAACCTCCGGTGGCCGCTGCAGAATGTACGGAGCCACGCTTCTGCTACTTGCGGTAAGCTTCTATCTTTCGTCCGTACCACGTGGCTCCCAATCTTGCTCAAACAGTTGGGAGACAAAGTAGTGCTCATGGTCACACGAGGATGGTTTTCGTATCTCTCTGTATAGGTATTCTGCAATGCCGTCAGACTTGCATGTGGTGTGGTGGGCCCGACATACCGTTTGCTTGCACATGTAAAGCAGTCTTTTGGATGAACTTCACTTGATAGGGATCAAGCGCCGCCATTGACACTGATTCTTCAGCGTTCCAATCCAAAGCAAACGGATGGTGCCCCTTGCAACAGTAGTGGTAGTACGCCAGAAGAACATTGGCCCCCATGTGGAGCTCAGCGACCATATCTGTCATGGCAAATTTTGTCTGTACTAGTCAGAATCATGGCGAGGCGGATATAACAGCCAACATACCTTGAGACCATGTTTCTGGGCATATGCGATATCTTGCTTTGTGATCAAGGATGCGTTGTGAAGTAATATGAAAGTGCAGAGGTAGATGCAAAACCAGTTCTGCGGCTTGTGGGCTAGGATCAACTTTTGCAACTGCTCTAGGATCATTGTCCTGAGAGGATTCAAGATCCCTTGCATCAGAACAAGTTCTATTTGAGCACCCATCTATGGACATCAGCGCTATCGATGCAGTTGTACCGAAGTTATTAGGACATAGTGTAGTTGAATCGAGTAAGAGAAATGGTGGTGAACAGGAGGAATGAAAGGCCTACGTACAACCGGTGGAATGGGAGTTTTGTTTGGCATTGGGCTCGAATGATCCATCAAATCAAGAGGTATGCCCAGCCTGTCCTCTCCGACGATTCGTTCGGATTTGCAGAGCATTCGTACCGCAACCCAAAGTCTGAGTACCATGTTGAGGAGGATACGCTCTTGCTCACTCTATACCCCATTAGCCACTGCCCAGCTAAAACGATGTGGCCATACCATGTGGTTCTTTGACGCATTAATTGCCATGCTGTAAGTTTGAAAGATAAGAGGATCATCTTTATCCAGTATGCTCATGAAGAACTGCGTTCCCTCTTTGGAGATGTAATCTCTGTATGCTCTCCCAGCCTCCTTCAAACTTTCAATCGCATAGGGAGGAAGCGTCACAGACTTGGAGATGCCTCCATGTTTCCATTTTCTTGAAAGGCTATCTCCCTGGACAGGGATGAACTTTCGGACTCGAAGAGTGATGGGATTGGGGCTGTAATCTTGAGTGATCTTGATGCACCTGATTGCAGAGTCTGCCCAAGTGGAGACATCAGTCATCTCCATTGACTCCCACCGCCTGCTCCAAATGAGGTCTACCACATAACCTTCTCTGAATAATCTAGCGTCGGGTATCTTGTAGCGAAGGCAAGGGAGGTGGACAACTTGAGTATTCGCTACCTTTTTGTAGGTAAGGTAGACTCTACGTGGGTCGAAGGGGTCAGGGATACACTAACGCGAATGTCAGACGCCAGCTGGATAACCAACGGAAAACTTACTCTGGTTCGCTGCATCTTGCATCGAACGCAAGCATTGTTCTTTTTAGTCTGTGCTGTTTGTGCTCTGTCAGTTGGATCCTTGAAAGGACCGCGCTTCGGTCGATTCGAGTCATCATCAATACTGAAGTCTATAAGGGGACAATCTGAAGGGGTATCGTCCCAAGACGGCGACATCTTCCCAAGGGTGTGTTGTTGGGCCATATGAGGAGCAGGAGGCATGGCAACTGAGTTCTCGGTGAGAAAGCCAGCAGGGGAAACGCTCTGGTTGGTGGGTATGGAATTTCGCTGTTGGGAATATGTCATGCTCGGTTGTGGCGCAGGTGGTCTAGAGAGATCAAGATGGACGGGCTGCCACGTTGGGGGAAATTGGAAAGGGGCATCGCAGGCAAATATGGCATTGCACTAATGAAGTTAGCACTCACTTTGGAAAAAACACTTTTGAAATGTTACCATAGAATTATCATCTGGGCCTTGATTAGATTGATCATATCCTGGGTTGGCATAGAGAGGGGAGCCAAAAGGGGGTTGTGAATAGTTGGGCAACGTAAAGCCGTGCTGAGATGCTGAAGAAACTGTTCCATTTGGCAATCTCTGGAGAACCTTAGTTCCAGGAGAGGCAATTTGACTATCAGAACACGACGATGCCAATTCATCTGTAGTAAAAAGATTCCCTAGGCATGCGGCCCAACTGGCTGATGGTACATCCTGTCCAAATGGTTTACTTCGCGAGGAGGTGCTAGATGACTCCCAGTTGTTCCCCATGGCTCTTTGAGAATCAAAGGAATCTTCGGGGGATGACGACAAGTAGGAGTTTACTTGTTGCAAAGGTGTAAGTTGACTTGGAAGATGGGGATATGCAGTGGATACCGACGATCTCCGTATGGAACCTATGGCCGCTGCGAGATCCGATGGATGAATGTGAAAGAACGTTGCTGTATTTTCAATTACTGCGTGCTGGTCTTCCGTAAAGGCATTGTATGTTGTATCAATCCTAAACCTTTTGTTCGAATCACCATTGGCTATGGAGGGATTGGACGAGTGGCGTTTGCGTGAGTTCTCCTGAACAGGAGACGTCAGATACATCTTCGGCGAGGAATTTGGAGATAAAGGAAATAACCGAGGCCTGTGCAACAAGACAAGCACCAAGAGGCAAACAACAGCATGCCAGGACAGTGCAGGACAGGAGAGACAGTTCAATAGTATCCTTACCATGGTAGCCGGGAGGGTGCAGTGCCCGGAGTTGCGGTCTACAGGTGGCTAAATGTGGCAGTCAAGGGGATATCGGGCCATGAAACCTGTTGTGGAACGCTTTTCGGTCAAATATCTCTGGGCTGTGGGATTTCGGCATGGGTGCGTTGAAGTAGAGGTCTTCACCGAATGCTAGAACTCTTCCCCGGTTGAAGCTCACTCGCGTGGCTGAATTAACATTTGTTTTCTTCCGATGAAACCACGGG
>JAFJYG010001267.1:0-11232 GCA_017366145.1 Cadophora sp. M221
GGGAGGAGGAGAGGAGGGGGAGTGGGGTTGTGAGTTGGAGGGTTGCTGGTTGTGAGGATGGTGAAGAGGTGCTGGGGAGTGAGAGACAGCCTTGGGAGGAGGATTGAATCATTTAGTATTCTGTGGGATGGTATTAGGAGATATACTTGGAATTTTTAATGATTGTTGATACACAACCCCCCGCTGAAGTTAGATTTCAGAAATAGACCTGCTTCTATCTTCATTCTAAGATGTTCACACATATCTCATACCTATGAAGCTTAAAATATGTATATATATATATATATATATATATATATAAAAGGCAGATTAACTAACCTTCGCATTATAATATGAGTACAACCCAAGTGAGGGATTGCGCACTTGCTCTGCTCAATAAATTAATCCCTCTTTATACCCCGGAAATAACTGCTACTTAAGGTACCTAGTTACTGAAGTACCATACTTGTACAAACTTTCGATTCTTTAACTACCTAGTAGAAGCTCACTCCTAACTTATGATCCTACGAATTGGGCACCTCTGCATCGCCTTGGTATCGGTATACCGGTATCGGTTTGTATGTGTATATAATCATAATCTTATATCTTCCACAACAAGCGAGCATCCAAAAAAAAAAGAAGAAAGAAACCAAACCAAACCAAACCACATCCGATGTTTTCCCAGCCATGGGCTTTTCCCATCTCGATGAGTAAGTGCTTATTTTGATTTGAAGTCAAAAAGAGGATAGTCTTTTATCGATTCGAGATAAAGATACCTTATGATAAGTACGATAGAGCAATCTTGCTATACTATCGAATGGCGTGGTTTAGATGGAGTGTTGGGGGAAGGGGATGTGTCGTTTGGAATTTGGTTCTGGTACGTATTGCATGGTGGTGGGAGTTGGTAGATTGTGAATGAAGTTCTTGGAGAGAGAGAGAGGGAGAGAGGCGAATTTAGGGGGCCGGTTTTGAGTAGTTTTACGGAGGGCTGCGAATTGGTGAGGTATGAGGAGATGAATCGGAGTTTTACACGTCGCTCGCTTACCCAACCGTGTTTCTGTGTTGATTTCTTCATGCCAAGGCCAAGTAAACAAACCATAACCTCAACTCAAAAAACTCAATTTTTTAAGGCGCCTCCAACTGTAACTTAAACTTAAACAACCTTAAACCCACCCACCCCTTCATACTCCTCCCCATCACACACAACACAAATTTCACTCACTGAATCCGTCCCAACCGATGTCCCTTCCCCACCAAATCCAACAACACCTTAAAATCCGGCGTCCCCAGCCCCGTCACCGGATCCCACCCTTTCGTAGCATTCCACCCCGCATACGGGACATACGGGGTCGGCAAGCCCGAGTACTGATCCACGCCCGTGCAGCCCTTGGAACCGCCACCGACGATATCGGTCAGGCCTTTCTTGCCAACGGAGTAGAGCCAGGGGTTGAGGAAGCCGAGGGGTTTGGAACCGGCTGAGAGACGGGCGTTGTTGAGGAGGGAGATTATGCCTGCGAAGGCGGGGGCGGAGGCACTTTTTGTAGATATATGTGTTAGCTTGAGGGGGTTTATGGAAGAAGAAGTGGATAGAAAGAAGGGAGTGAAATACCTCGTCCCGCCAACAAGTATATCAGTCAAAATACCCGATTTATTCTGGTTGATCACATGGAATCTATACCCCTGCGCAGCCACATCAGGGAACCCTCTCCCCTTAGGATTATAAAGACCCTTCCAGCGATCACCTAGGATAGAAAAATACTCCTCCACAGCAGCATCCTGATATGAAGGCCGTTCCCAGCGATCACTGAATCCGCCCGAAGAGAACGCTACTGCGATCTCAGGCTCGACTCTATACGTCCCCCCTACAGACGTGACATATGGACACGAAGCAGGGAAAATAGGCAGGAACCGCGTAGTGTTCTTCCCATCATTCGTCTGACACGCCGACCCAGGCCCCGTATCTCCGCTCGAGAAGAGGATCGAAACACCTCTCAGGCCCAGCTGACCGAATTTATCACACACGGTGCGGGAATACCCCTCCGTAACGCTCTGCTCGTCTTCGCCGTACGAGGTCGTGATCGTCTGGGGTAGATCGCAGTCCGGGAGTGCGAGGATGTGGTTCAGGAACTCGAGGTAGGGCTCGTTTTGGTTGTCTGCTTGGGTGGGTTGGTCGAGGTCTGGGACGAGTGGACCGCGGCCGGCGGTGGAGAAGTAGGTTATGTTTGTCGAGTAGCCGAGGGAGGCGGCGTATTGGATGTCGAGGTTTGCTTCGACGTCGTCGTCGATGGTGTCGTTTTGCGTGGCTAGGCCGCCGTTGATTAGAGCGTAGCTGAAGTTCTGGGTCGCGGCGTAGGGTGCGTATTTCATGAGGAAGGTGTCGAGGGCGTTGTATTTGGCGTACTGGTTGAGGTACCCGCAGACGCCTAGTTGGGAGTTCACGGCTGGGTTGGCTGAGTAGTCTCCGATGTTGTAGAGGGCTCGTAGACAGGCTGGAGTGATCGTTGCGTTGCAGGCTGTGACGTTGAGAGATGGGTTTGGGACGTGAGGTGCTTCGGCGATGTTGTCGACTTTGCCGTAGTACTCTGTAGTGAATGGTGCACTGCGCTGGGGTTTGAGTTGGCCGAATCGTGTGATGGGGTGGACCATTGCTATGTGTGGAGCAACACTCTCTGGGACTGAATACGTCAATGCTCGGATTTGCTTGCTGTGGGTTTTATCCGCCTTCTGGGAGAAGTAGTAGAATATAGCTCCCATCATGGTCTCTGCCTTGTCGATGGAGACTTTGAAGTTGATCCATTCGCCTTTGTCTTTGATATCAGTTTCTGAGATTCCGGAAGTTTGCAACCAAGCGAGCACGGCTTGGGTGGAACTGTCATTTGGCTTGACCAATGCTCGAACTTCTTCATGATTGAGGTGTTGGCCATAGCTTGGATGATTTGGAGTTGAAACTTCGAAGAGTGTCTTCTCGAAGAGATCATGGTCTGGCATGCGGACTGCGATTCTGAGATGCAGAGGTGTTTTTGGGTCGGGTCGTTCAAGTTGAGTCCATCCTCTAGGGGTTTGGTAGAGTGACTCGAACACTTTCAAGGGCTCAATGGGGGAAAGAGCTAGAGTGTTGCTCACGTAGGCCTGTCTGAGTTAGTGGGTAGACTTCTGCAAACAGATGTATTCAGCTTCTCAAAGTATAACCTTGCCATGAATTGAAAAGACTGCATCTAGCCATGAGTGAAACTTCCTCTCATGCTGTCAATGCCTTGAAATATGTACAAGGCTTTGTGATCGGAAAATATCTAATTGGGTCATCCAACTTCATTGAATGAATATATAGCATTCTCTGATATAGTTGCTTTTGGGAAGGTATGGCAGGCTGACAGCAAGATATATTTTCTGAAGTACTTACTAGAACGGCCAAAACAGATACGAGACGCATAGTGACAGAACTTTGACCCTGAATTGACTTGACAACACAACAACCAAAACGAAAAACGAGTGTGAAAACGAAAGGGGGGCTCCAAAACAAGGCGGATGCCATGAAATATAAGCAAAATATAAGAGCTTAGCTACCCACGCCAAGTTCCCCGTCCTTCATGATAGAAGACAGGTCGAGTGGCACGAAAGTTTCAGTCGTACCTTAAGCTACCTTGTTCGACCGATTACCCATTGATGTGTAGCTATTCATCCAAAGATGCCCAGAGAGTTTCTGCCAGGCTCGGGCTCTACAGCCTTTTCAACAAGGTGACAGTATTCCCAAACGTTATGTTCCTGCGAGGGGGTTATCTAGCTGCTGTCTTAACTTTATTATGTCGTTATATTACTCGAATCGGGATGTGTGTCTGGTTGAAAGAGGGTACTTTATGTAGGTACTTTATATTCGAATCTTCAACCAGCCGAACAACATCAGGCTGATACGTTCATTTTTGACGCACCGCTGAGTGCTCCAATGACGATGAGACTGCTGTCAATCTGATAAGCTGGAGTAGAAGGGAAGGAGGTACAGTACAACCCTCACATTCCACTGCCGTGAGCCAAGACGGGTGTCTGCGTTTGGATGCCTCATCGTGACATTTTTAAAATTTGAGAGGGATGAGGTGATCGCCAGTAGGAAATGGTTGATCGATTCTCCCTCATCTTCCGCTCCTCGAATTTAGCCAATGATGCTGCATTCGAGGTCGTGATCTTCAGTGGCTGCTGATTGGCTGGAATGAGGCAGATCTTCGCCATGGTCGCTGTCTCGAAGATCCAACACTCCAAGGGTTGGCGGCGGGGATTTCAGGGGTGGCAATCAGGGTTCACAATTGATCGACGAAGGGTGTGGCGTGTGTGGCGGAAGCTTTCCACAACCTCTGGAGGCTTCTGGTGATAGATTGATGAAGACCTTAGAATGCTGGGATTTTCTGAATTGGTAGGAGGGAGGTGAATGAAGGCGAAGGAAATCTGAAAGGCTATCTCACGGCTGGATCGTAAGCGAGGCTAAAAAGTCACTTGGTTGTAGCACCTGCACCGTCCCGCAACGTTCCTGACGATCAAAGCCACCAGAGCAAACCTTGGAACTTCTCAGGTTTATCGGGAAGGCTGACGATAAAATATCCAACTCCAAAGCAGCAGAAGTTCCACATCATGGCTTCCACCCCAGAACCCATTTCCGTTCTGTTCGTATGCCTGGGCAATATATGTCGCTCGACCATGGCCGAAGGCATATTCAGATCTCTCGTCTCAAAGCCTCCTTATCCGTCCCTAATCGGCGTCGTCGATAGCTGTGGCACAGGCGCGTACCATGTTGGAAGCAGTCCGGATTCCAGAACGATGTCAACTCTTCAGAAGAATGGGATTACTTCATACGAACATGCAGCTCGCAAGGTGAGTTGATGTCCTTACTCTAAGTCATCATGAATACTTTATTGTTGACACAACACTTGACAGATCCACGTCACGGACTTCCAGAAGTTTGACTACGTCTTTGCTATGGATAGAGACAATCTTCACGATCTCCAGCGTGTCCAGCAGCGTGGCGGCGGCAAGGCTAAGGTCATGCTCTTTGGAGAGTTTGCTGGGAAGAAAAGGGCTGAGGAGGTGGATGACCCTTATTATGGGGCGGCCGATGGATTTGAAGTGGCTTATGAGCAGTGCATGAGGTTCTCGAAGAATTTCTTGAAGGATACCTTCCCAGATGTGAAGGCTTGAAGGATGGATGGTCGTGGGAAGGGAATGGGAGTAGTCTGGCTTGGATGAGGCTGTACGATTGTGTTTGGGAGGCGTCTTTACCTAGGTATGAGGCTCATACCCGCGAGATCACTGGATTTGAAGAAATTTGGAGACAGCCAGGAATCAAGGAAGATAGGTAGGATATCATGAGCGTGCTCGATTGGCCAAGAAGCTTGCCGTTCTCCACCGAGGCAACTCGGGTTGAGCGGCTCTTGAGTCTCGAATCCATGATATCGCAAGATAGATAAACTTTACCTCCTGTACCTGATTACCTTTGGTCAGATCAGCCTTGTGACCTGTGTCTCAACATCATTGCGGGGGAGGAAGAGGAAGAGCCTTGAACTTGAGGGACTCTCCTTGTGGCGTCACAATAATGCCTTCTGCACTCGAAGGCGCAGCATCTATCTTACACTTGGGCCCGAGCATGAGGCGAAATACTGCCCTTGCCTTCCCAGTAATCGGTAAGGTAGTCTCGCATCCTACTCCAGTCCCGTATCGTACCTGGAAAGTCGAAAGTCGCCCACCACGATGGATGACTTGATACCCAGCACAGCCTCGGTCGATGCAAATATACGCTCCTCATTGGCCATCACGCAGCTGTGGCTAGAGAGTAGTGGCTTCGGTTGATGGCATTTGACGCGGCCTTGTCTATTTTCAGCTCTCCATCAGCCGGCCGCAAGCATCCAGCCAAGTAAATCCCCGTTGCTGGGCTGGCTGGCATGGCTATTCGGATAACCCTTGTCGTGTCACAGAGAAAAGCTGTGGACTATCGGCCATCATAGAGACCTCATCTGATATGACATGACCTGCCAGACAGTGCCTCTGCTTCTTCTTTTCCAAAGCTCATATCTATCTACAGTCGCAAACCCACGCTGCATCCCATCGTGCACTCCTTATCCTGTTCCCTAGCGGACGTCATTTCGCAGCTTAATTTGATCCGATCCATTCTGAAACCCACGCCCGTCTTGGCGTCGAGTCCTCAGTAAACAAACCCCTGCAGCTGGATCCCTCTCCCTTCTCTTCCCTCTCCTGAAACTCACCTGCGCAACTCTTCCTGGTTGCATCTCCGAATCACAAGTCACATCGCACATTTCGCACTTCGCTCTTCCATATTCAGAGTTCACACTGCAGACTCCTCCAGGAATAGGGGCCTTCAGACTGACGAATTCATCCCTTCTGCGCCCATTGAGCTTGGTAGCATTCCTCGCCCACCCCCCTCCGAGAATCTACCTTCTCCAACGAAGGACAACCCCGCCAGATACTGTACTGGGGGCTGCCTTTCAACCATGTCGTATAACCGTCTAGGTATGTCCCTCAATTTCATTGAGAGTTAGAGATTCGCAAGCACTTTTGGCGGGCGACAGCTGGTTGTGAATGTCGTGCAGCTTGTCTTTCACCATCCATACCTTCACTCGTCTCCATTCACACACACATCGTGCGATACTACACTCTGCGCGTCATCAGATTTCTTCTTGGTGTGCTGCGCACAGAGTCTCTCTTGAGTGCCATCGTTGGAAGCCCTCAAACACTCAGCCTTCCTGCATAGTACAGGAGCTCTATTTCCTCTCAAGCGCCGCCGCTTCTGCGACTTCATCAACTGCAAACCACAAGTCTTCTGACACTTCTCAACCCTACAGATCACCCTGGCCAAGGCCAACAGGACGATTATTACAATATGAACAACCTCCCAAATCAAGGTGCGGGCCGAACGCCTTCGCCAGGTCATCCACTGCACCAAGGGTATCAACTTGAAGATGCGTCGCCGTATGGCAGACCTAGCGGATCTCCAGCGCCTGGCAGACACAATCTAGAGATACCTATGGGTCCTGGACGTCAAACACCCAGTGACCGGTTGCAGGCACAACCTACAGTACGTTTCGGAAGTATATGGCAGTATTGGATGCGCGCTGACTGGAGCTGTGCAGTATTCAGTTGAGAACATCGACAACTCATATGGTCACAATGAGGAATATGAGCAGAGTTATCCCCTCGACCCAAACCACAACTACAGACAAGATTACGCTCTGAACCCCCAACAACATCACGATGCCTACTACCAACCCCCGTACCAACCATCTCCACACGAAGAGCACCCTCTTACAAACTATCCCTCAAATGCCGACCCATATTTCGATGACCACGATGACAACCGTCCAATTCTCCAGGCGCATGACACTGGTTATGGCCCAGATCCCCACAGTGCTCCGGGTTACAAGGACTATGACGGAGCCCCAATATCGCCTTCCGCAACTCCTCAACCAACTACCCTCAAGAGATACAAGACAGTGAAGGAGGTACAACTCTTCAACGGCAATCTCGTTCTTGATTGTCCTATCCCACCCAAGCTTTTGAACCAGATTCCCCATGCTCAACCGCCCGAGAGAGATGAGTTCACGCACATGCGATATACCGCGGCAACTTGCGACCCCAGCGAATTCTTCGAAGAGCGATTTACCCTTAGACAGAGATTGTTCGCAAAGCCTAGGCATACCGAGCTATTTATCGTCGTAACCATGTACAATGAGGACGACGTACTGTTCGCGCGGACCATGAGTGGTGTTTTCAAGAATATTGAGTACATGTGTTCGAGGAAAGACAGCAAGACATGGGGGAAGGACGCTTGGAAGAAAATTGTGGTCTGTGTCGTAAGCGATGGTCGTGCGAAGATCAACCCAAGAACAAGAGCTGTGCTAGCTGGTATGGGAGTCTACCAAGATGGAATTGCAAAGCAACAAGTCAACGGAAAGGACGTCACGGCTCACATTTACGAATACACCACCCAAGTCAGCATCTCAGCCAAGAAAGATCTAGTCGAACTCCGCCCAAAGCAGCAACCTGTACAGATGCTCTTCTGTCTGAAGGAGAAGAATCAGAAGAAGATCAACTCCCACAGATGGTTCTTTCAAGCATTTGGACGTGTTTTAGATCCCAACATTTGTGTTCTTCTCGATGCGGGTACTAAGCCAGGAAAGGATTCGATTTACCAGCTTTGGAAAGCTTTCGATCTGGAACCCATGTGTGGAGGAGCTTGCGGAGAGATCAAGGCTATGTTGGGACCTGGAGGAAAGAACCTGCTTAACCCCCTGGTTGCCACCCAGAATTTCGAGTACAAGATGAGTAATATTCTGGATAAGCCCCTGGAATCGGCCTTTGGATTCATTTCTGTATTGCCCGGTGCGTTTTCAGCATATCGATATGTCGCTCTACAAAACGACAAAGCAGGAAATGGACCCCTGGAAAAGTATTTTGCTGGTGAGAAGATGCACGGTGCCAATGCCGGTATTTTCACAGCCAACATGTACCTTGCTGAGGATCGTATTCTTTGCTTCGAGCTGGTTTCGAAACGAAATTGCCACTGGATTCTTCAATATGTCAAATCAGCAACAGGAGAAACCGATGTTCCAGATGCGATGGCCGAGTTTATCCTCCAAAGACGTAGATGGCTGAACGGAAGTTTCTTCGCCGCTGTCTATTCTCTGGTTCACTTCTACCAGTTATTCAGAAGCGACCACAGTTTCTTACGGAAGATGATGTTTTTACTCGAGTTCACATATACGACCATCAGCATGCTGTTCGCTTGGTTCGCAATTGGTAATTTCTACCTGGTTTTCCACATCTTGACTACTTCTCTTGGCGCATCCGACCTACTAGGAAACGTTGGGAAGGTTCTCGGTGTTGTTTTTGAATGGCTCTACCTCTTCACCTTACTTACCTGCTTCATTCTGGCGTTGGGTAATCGACCACAAGGATCTGGCAAGGCGTACATGTCCATGGTCATATTCTGGGGCTTCATCATGGCGTAAGTCACCCAATTCAAGTTTCCTGTTTGTCACGAGCTAACCTTCTGCAGCTATCTAATGTTTGCTTCTGTGTTCATCACCGTCAAATCCATTCAAGCAGAACTCAAAGACGGACAATTCACTGTATCGGATATTTTCAAGAACCAGATATTCTACACTTTAATCGTCTCTCTCGCCTCGACCTACGTCCTCTGGTTCGTGGTGTCGTTCCTCTTCTTCGACCCATGGCACATGTTCACCTCGTTCATCCAATACCTCCTCCTCACACCAACCTACATCAACATTCTCAACGTCTACGCTTTCTGCAACACGCATGATATCACATGGGGTACAAAAGGTGACGACAAAGCTGAAAAGCTACCATCCGCAACTCTCAAACCCGGTGGAAAGGTCGACGTCAACATCCCCACCGACGACGGTGATCTCAACGCACAATACGACGCCGAGATGCGCTCATTCGCCTCAAAAGCCCCCGAAGAGAAGCGTGAGATGTCTGCCAGCGAGGTCCAGGAAGATTACTACAAGGGTTTCCGTTCTCAAGTCGTCCTCTTCTGGCTCATGTGCAACTTCGGACTTGTCGCAGTGGTTCTCAGCACAGCTGGTCTCGACCGTATTGACACTTCACAATCAACAGACAAGAGGAGCGCCATCTACCTAGCTGTCGTCCTCTGGTCCGTGGCTGGTCTTTCGGCATTCAAGTTCATCGGTGCAATGTGGTTCCTGATCGTTCGTATGTTCAGAGGAGTTTAGATGGGGTAGTTAGTGGATACGATACGATATGATACCTTTATTTTCATTCATTCATTCTAGATTTTCTAGCTTCAGGAATGACTGACTGGCTGACTGGCATGTTTGGACACTGTTCCTGTTCGATTATGTTCATGTACCTCTGTATTTGGTGGTATCACTGGGTGTCATTCGAGCGATTTCCCCTGATTTTCTTCCTCCTTTTCTCTTTCTCTTTACTTTTTGCCTGTTTTCGATATCAAGGATTGATTGCAGGACGCGCCATGATGGATGCGGATGTGGATGGGCGTCTCATCAGGCTCGGCTCGACTCTGCTCTGCCTTGCCGTGTACCCTAGCTCTTTGAAGGCGTAGCCAGCCTGTTCATGAAATTACATATACCCTGACTTACTCGATTGAACTGGCAAAACTGTGATTCCCTCGGCTTCCCTCTTCATATTTTTGCAAGAATTATTCAGCTACCAAGCTTCCTTACTCCCCACTCTCCCTCCCGTAACTTCCCATTCGTAGTCTAGTCTAGTTTGTTTATTTTGGACTTTGACTTTTTAACTTTTGGCTTTTGAGTGAAGTCATACGTATGCTACGCCCTGCTCGGTAAGGTAGTTAGCTACTCGTCGGTATGGATATGGGGTGGGAGCTGCGGCGAGGGGATTACGCGGTCTTGATGATGATGAGGTGGAGAGGGGGGATCGTGAGGCGAGAGGGGTTTAGATGGAATTGGTTGGGTTCTAGATCTGGAGGGTGGAGAAAGAAGGTTGGCATGGAGCTTCCAGGTTGAGAGGAGTTGGGTCTGGATTTGGGTGTGGGTTTGGATTTGTGAAATCTGCCTCGCTTGTCACGTTTGTGGGCGAGTGAGTGGGAGTGGGTGGTATGCTGTTGTTGTTTTTTGATATTGAGTTTGGAATTGGATTCATGTTGGGTTTAGGTTTAAGATTTAAGGACTGACTTAGTTAGTGGCGTGTTTTGGGTGATGTTGATGGTTTGGATGTTGACTGTACAGTACATACCTCGGTAGCATGCATAGAGAAATCAGATAGAACATGTGAACGAAGAGAGCAAGAACAAAAGCTGAGCAAGAAAACTGAGCGGGGAGGTAATTTGGGCGAAAGGTTAGCATAAAACAGCCAGACGGAACGGAATGCTAACTGCCAATTGATCGGCGTGATATTCAATTTTCTTTTTTAGGAACTTGATACTCTTCATTTTCACTTCAACTCGTTCCCTAAGGTTCACTCCTATCCTCACAGCCTTGATCCCCCTTCCTTTCCCTGTACTCCACCACTAGCACTAATAGTACCACGCTCCAAAATTCCCCTCACAAACGCAATCGTATCCTTCCTCATGCCCTCACTAAACACATGTCCCGCCCCCTCATAAACCCTATCATCAAGTCTACACCCACCCTCCCTCCACCACCCACTCTCCCCATCCGTAGCGCCCTTCAAGAACTCCAGGAACGGCTGTGAGCATTTGTACGGAACCAATTTATCAGCGCCACCAGAGCA
>JAFJYG010001268.1:0-11192 GCA_017366145.1 Cadophora sp. M221
GGTTTGGGGTTTGGGGTTTGGTTGATTTTGGGGGGTGGCATGATATTTTCATTTCAACTTTAATGTACCTGAGTATATATAAAGGATAGAATATATTCTTCTCTCTTGCATAAAATAAGGCGAAATTACCATCCGACCTTCCAAATCAAATGACAGGGGAACGGAAGACAGTGTATATTCATATACCAGAAGCGTCAAATATTCAAATGTGTCTTTACAACCCTCATTTGAAAGACTGAAGCATCATACGCTCTAAAATATGTTTTTGTACATGTTCGATGTTCGGCCCATACTCATTGAGTCTCATTCAGTGCAACGTGATAATCCCCAACTCCTTCAGCTGCCTATCCCTCCGTGCTGCATACTCAGCCCCATAAGTACTCGCCACAGTGCAATATTCGCCCATGTCCCCATTATACACCTTGCGGAACGCACGGGATGCAACAAACTTGAATGATTTCACGGGAGTCTCTATATTTTCATCCTGATGGTAGTCCCTAAGTTCTTTCCCACACCCTTCAAGCCAAGTCGAGAGATCGTTCTTGAGGGCTTGCGTGGCATTGTGTTGCTCCAGTACAAAGACTCGGTCGTCGTCGAGGGCTCGGAAAACATGGTGACCTACACGAGCTAGAGATGTAACTATGGCAAAAGTTCCAGATGCAAGGATAGCAGGCACTTGGTCCGAGGAGCGGCAAGTTGCCATGTTCGCTATTGCGTCGATAGTATGTGTAATAACCAGGCGTATGATTCTATCCCGATGATGTTCAAGATGCAGATTCTTGCTCCGTCGTGTAGGAGCTAAACTCGACAATCTCCGTGACTTCAATGGATCTTGAAAGAAATACGGTTTTTATAAGTCACATTCGACATACACAATGATAATCAAACAAAAACGGGCGAACTGGAAGTGAAGAATAGCATTATTAATACCTTTGTTGAAATAATCCATTGTGTTGTGAACGTCTTTTGGAGGTTGAGCTTTTGTATATCCCTATACCTCATCTTGGTGATTGTCTTCCCTTTGGTTCTTTGGCCACACCCCACTCAGCCAATACGCCCACTGAGAGATAAGCTAACGTTTCTCTGAATCATGTCTTTGGATAGTGAAATACATTTCTAGTCACTCAGCTTTTTGAGCTCCATTTCTGTGCGCGCACAGCTCTTCAAGATCGGTGATTGTAACGAGTTTCCTCCTCAATATTGAACCGCCTTCGCGTCCATCCAGCTCAATAAAATGGTACACTCGCCTCATCCACACACTCTACTCAATCCCGGACCATTGATTTGTTCTCTTCGGAATTGGTTCCCGAGGTTCCTTTGGATATTTCTGAAGCTGTGATTTAGGCAAGTGGAAGTCTGGCCTTCTTGGTTTCGGAGTGACACCTTGAATAATTTCCTCAATGCTCCACACTCTGTTATCCCATCGTGTGGCAGCTCGCTTCGGCTTTTAGTGCTAAAATGTTAAGTTGCCGCATCCAACACAAATAATAATTAAAGCAATATCTAATCCCAAAATTTTTTTACAGTTGCTTCGATTTAATATTTAACAATTTGAAGAGTAATCTTCATATGTTGTTGTTGCTGAGTTGTGTGGATACGCAAGAGAGGTCTTCTTTCAAAAGGCCCGTCCGTGTCTTCCACTCCCTTTAACCCCTGTCGTCCTAATGATATAAAAATATTTGTAGACAAGAACCACGTATCAAGTTCAAGAAATTCTCTTTTGAGACATGGTTGCAATAAGGGTGGCTGGATACATACTTTCAACACTTTCCCTCCTTTTTTAAAAAAATCGATATAAAAAGGCAAGGTCTTCTTATCTTGGAAGCTTGAGATTAACTACTAGAGGAGCAACATCAAATCTATCGTACTCGACTCTCAGTAATAATTATATTGCAAAACAACCAACAAATACAATCATCCTCTGCGCGCTATCTTCAACATGTGTCGTACTGCATAATCGCCAGCCAGTGAAAATTCCCCGGCGCAAGGCTGAATGGCAGGGTTCGATGCAGCATAAATGACCCTACAACCTTGAATTCCTTCCTTCTCGACTTCTCATCCTGATCCTTCCAGGCTCCAATATGGCAGCCTCATCGTACCGATACAAATCCATCACCTCGCCAGACACAATCAGACTCATCCACATCCACCCCTCGCCCGACCTGGAGGCTGAGATCGAATGCTCCCTAGCTCATGCCACGCTCAAAGCTTGTGCCCAAGACATTACAGAGCACTATGTCGCACTCTCCCACGTATGGGGCGATGCATCGCTTGAATGTGCAATTTTAGTCGATGGTCAATTACTTGCTATCACAGCATCTCTACATTGCGCCCTTCGCTACCTTCGAGATGAAAGTAGACTCATCCGGGTCTGGGCTGACGGCATCTGTATCGATCAGAAGAGCAACGAGGACCGCAGTTTCCAGGTCGCTATGATGGGTTCAATCTATTCCATCGCCACTCACACCGTGATATTCCTCGGCAAGCCTACACCTGAATTGGAGCTTACCATGGAGTTACTCGAGTCAAGGCTTTCTGGCATGTAATCTGTGCTAAAAAGTGACGGAGAGCAGTTGGTACATTTGATACAGGACAATATACTTATATGCCCATGGTTTTCGCGTGTTTGGGTTCTTCAAGAGCTTGTCCTCTCAGTTTCGCCTTGGGTGCAAGGGGGCAAGTTTCGAGTCAAATGGGATGCATTTTCAAGCTATGTTCGGGCGTTAGATTCAGCGTCATGGAGTCCCAATAGCCGTGATCTTTTGAATGGAATTAGTAGAACTCGACTGGGGTTCCAGATTCGAAGCCTCTACGACATTCAGGAAGATTTCCCGGAAGGTCGCTCAGATGATGACTCGGACACACTCGATACCTTTAAACATGCGGAACTTTTCCAAATCCTGGAGTCACGCAGAGGCTCTGGAGTTTCTGATCCGAGAGATATGATATTTGCACACCTTGGGTTAACATCTCCATCCACGCAGAGCATGATCCATGCTGATTACAACAAGTCAATCGCAGAGCTATATGAGGAAATTGCTCGGGCACATATTGAAACGTACCAAGACACAAGCATACTATCTCATGTTGAGGATGTCGATCTGTGCCATCGTCGAGAAGGCCTGCCATCCTGGGTGCCAGATTGGGAAAGAGTTGGCCCGATCAAGTCCATGAACCCGAAAGTCAAAAAATGGGGTGCTAGGAGAGTTATATGTCATATCCCTGCTGTCGATATTGATAGAAAGTACAATTTCCATACACGACCCCAGCCCGAATGCAGTGGTTGTATTGCACAAATCCCTCGTGTACTCGGTCTCATTGGCTGGGATCTAGGTCCAATCGCCTTGATCATACCTGCATCCTCGTTACCAACTCCTGCTTGGGCCCCAAACGCAGCCCATGAGAGTCTTTCTATAGATTCTTCAGATGCTACTGGATCCCTGTTAAGTCATGGGAGTGTGAGAGCGAAGTGCATCTCAGAATGGATACGAGGCACCGAAACATCACTGCCAGAAATGGTACAGTCTCTAATGAAGCTTTACAGGCAAGAAGCACACACAATTTGGAACAAGCTTCGGCCACTAGAAAGCATGGATCTGAAAGAGTCGTTTAGTTTGATCCATCAGTCTTCAAACACATGGATTGACTCGAGTCCTTACTCCTTTCTTGTAGATATCGTAGCGGCTTGGTTCCCTTCGTTACCTGTGTAAGGAGGTACAGATCTTAAAAGATCTTAAAAGATCTTACTTTGTTCATAACTTCAACCCTTTAGAGATTCTAAACTAACTAAGCTTAAGTTATTTCAGAACAGCATTTGAAATTCGTATAGACGTAGAAGTGGTTTTCCCATTCGAAGTCAAGAATTTTATCGCAACTTTAATTCCCCGATCTCCCGAATCCTCGCAACATTCCCTCCGTACCAACATCAACATTCAAGACAAACCACCCATCGACATGAGTAGCGATACAAAGCAAGCGAGTTCCTCTAAAGGAGGATCGAAACCTAAAGCAAAAGAATTAACTTATTTTGAAGAAAGATTAACATTTATGGAAATGAAAGTAAGTTCTTTTTAAGAAAGATTAATATTCATGGAAAAGAAAGTAAGTTCTTTCGAGGAAATTTTGGGACTAAAAGAAAAAGAAGAGATCGATTTCAAAAAAGGATCGGGATCCAAAGACTCGAAAAAAGAAGTAGCTCCTTCTGAAGAAGCATCAGTATCTACAGAAAAGCAAGATCAACCCGTCGCACCATCTTTCAGGCGGCCGGGCGAGGGCAAATACCAATGCTACTTCTTCCTAGCAGCTCGCATAACCCATGAGACGCCATACGGCTGCGATAACTGGCTCGACTTTGAGGGTATGGCTTGCTGGTCTTGCCAAGTAGAGGGTTTGTTCTCGGAAAGAGATCGGGATCAGGTGAGAAGTAAATGGAGACGTAAATATGGCGGACCGCTTTGGCTAGATGGCGCCTTCCCTGCGCTATGAGTAAGAACTTGTTTCTTACCGGTTTGGTGGTAGAGCTGCTTGAGTTGTGGTTTGCGAATACCTCTCCCTATTCTACCATTTGCGTTACTTTTGTTATTACCTTAGGCAATCTGGTATTTGGCTATATAATTTGAATAATTGGTTTTTTTTTGGAGCATCATACTGCATTGTGTAGAAATACGATACTATCGATATCGCACCAAGATATAAAAGGTTCTGATAGTCAAGGTGTCTTGCAAAAACAGATTTAATTGATAATTCAAGAACTAAGAAATTGATTCTCCTATCTTGGGGGAATCGCTTGTTTCCGCTGGCACCTAGGTGCACAAAGAGAAAAGATTTTCTGTAAACAATATATGACTTCCCCCCAAAACAGTCCTGCCATCCGAGATGAAGTAAACATCACGTGCCACCAGCCTACACAGTCTGTTAGGTAGCTCCCTGCGAATTAATCAAGAATCACCACTGTCCCTACCATAAACTAGCTCCCAGTACAAGACATTCCCACCATTTGAAAACACCCGTTTCCTGAGATTACGAGATTACGAGGGCTGGTTGCTTCTCCGTGATATCGGAATACTACCTAAATTTGACGGGTAGAAGGCTGTATGAAATAAGAATTTACCAACCTCCACTTGCTGGCTTTGCAGTAGTTTTCATACCTGTCTTCCAGAGTTCGCTGTGCTGGCATGTATCTCGTGTGATGTGATGTGATGAAGTTAAGTACCACTACTACTACTACTACTACTACTACTACTACTAGATTTTAGTACTGGGGAATAAGCGTATACCTTACTTAGGTATGCTTTTTCAGTACGGCAAACTAATAGCTGAGTGATTACCTGGCTGTGCTTACTATAGCAATGTGAACGGATCTGGCACCGTACGGTCTTGTATGGTATGTTAAAGTACGGCATTATATTATATCAGCGCTCGCCTCACACAGCATATTACGAGCGCTTATTTCCTAGAACTTACCTCGATGTAACTAACTAGCTCTAGAAGGGTGTGCGGACTTGCGAAGAAGTGATGAGATGACACTTTGAAGCGAGACGGAATGGAATGGAATGGAATGTGAGTGGGTGAGTGACCCACGCAACTTCTAGTAAAGTTAGAGGTGGCATCGAGCAAGTATTGAGCATCAACTGTCACATACGGTATGAAGGGGAAGATGGCGAGATAGACCTAGATGTGGAGCTGGGCGGTTAGTTCATGAGATGGTGTTGGGTGGATTGAGTTGGGAAGATGGGGTGAGCTTATGTAAGGATGGATACTCGAGTTTCCAAGGAGCTTTGGCATTTGAAGAGAAGGGAGGGAAGTGCCAGCACACAGAGAAGGGGAGTCAGAAGTTCATGGAAGCAAACTTGGATTGGATTTTGAAATTGCTTTATGTACCACACTTCCCACAACACCGCCAGCCCAAGCCACCGTATATATATCCAATATGCAAACTCCAACCCAACTCTAGTCATCCTGCCACCTAGCACAAGCCATCACATTCCCCAAGTACCTAGTCTTCGCGAACAAAGTTAGCCCTCATGCCTAGCTAACAAAGAACTAAAAACACAGAAATATGCGCATTAAAAAGAGAAGCCTCAGTTGAAAGATGAAAAGTCTGAAGTTTTTTCAGCATCCGGTACGCAAAGTACCGTCAGCATTAGCATGGATTTGTTACATCATAGGCCGCGCACACACACAATCCCCCACTCCTGTCCTATGTCTCCGAGAAGGGAAGAAATATTGTGAACATACCATTGGTTAGTCGGCAAGCAGGGTTTGTATAGTAAGCTGTTCGGTTCTGTGTGTCCAAAACTCCGTTAGCAGGAGAACGAACGGACAGGGTGCGTGTGGTGTGAGGTGGCGACAGAGTCCACAACATCAATATCAGGTAATCGAACCAGTTTGCTCGTCATTGATAGTCGGCATTTGATAGTATATGTTTTAGTCATCATGTTGATGTCGTGGACTCGTCTTGCCTCCTCGGTGCATGTATGTGTACTCACAATAGAGTTCAATTCAATTGGCTCGTATCTGTCTTGAAAGAAAGCAATGTTAGCTTTTGTTCTATTCTGCGTACCGGAGGTGAGGTGCAGAAGTTTGCTGGGAGATAGATCAGATAGTCCGTTTGGTTAAGACAGGTTAATCACCACGGAGCCTGGTTGAGAGGCTCTTTAAGATAGGGGCGACACGAAAGTTCATCATTGAAATCGGGGGTTGGAGAGGGCAGGGCGGTGGGGTTGAAGGAATTGAGCTTACTAGGAATATTATCGCACTCCTAGACAATTGCCGACCACACGCCGTTCAAAAGAGCTGGCAGATGGTAGGATGATCTAGAGCATGGAAGCATCCAGCAAAAAAATGTATGCATCGCGACCGGCGGATGCGAAGGTGGTGTTGTTGCTCGATGTCGAGAGGATGAAGAGAAAGAAAGCTCTTATGGAAAAAAAGTGAAGAGGTCAAGAATCTTCTGGCGCTAGTAATCTAGCTAGCCATATTTGATCTAGACCGGCTCGTGCCCTTGGCCCCACTATTGCAGCCTCATCCACCTCAGCAACAAGTCTAGCCACATCGGCTTTTCAAGAATCGAGTACCTGTTCAGGTCAAATCAATCGTAGGCAAAATTATAAAAAGGAAAGTGGGAAAGCTAGAGAACTTTCTCATGGTCGGAGTTTATTTTAAATTTATTATTTATTTTTGACCCATGCAAAACCCGGAATCCAACCGTAGCTCAGCGCAAACAAACTCTCAAGTCCGTCTGGTAGGATGACCGTTCCCATCCATCATTGAAGTAAAAAAACAAGAACAAAAACATATCCACTTCTCCTCTCACTCAATAGTCTGTCCAAGAATTCCCTTCCAATACTTAGCACTAAGCACACCACAGAAGCTAATTCATAACCTCCCTCTTCTCTTGCTCCAATACCTAATCAAAGAAACATGCTACAAGCAAGGCGATATATAGAATCCAAATCCAAATCCTACCCACTGATTGCTGCTGTTGAAATACGAAGGAAGTACCATGATATAAAAGACCCCCATCCAATCAATACCTACAAATTCTTCACGATAGTGTGCTTGCTAACTTACATTATCCAATCCCTTGTTATCTTATCCTCAACCTCCAAAACCCTATCTCTCTCTTCCTCTCTCATCAAGACGCGCTCAATTCATCGAAGAAGAAAGAAGAAGAAGAAAGAAGAAGAAGAAGAAGAAGAGACAATCAAAAAAAAGGGGGGGAGGGGATCAAACCACCACGGGAGAAAAGAGAAGGAAAAAATATATTGAAATCTAAAATGCTACTTACTATCCTTCCGTACCTACTCACTCACCCACCCACTCACAGTACACAAAATTTATCCATCTCTCTTAAAGTCTCTCTCACGTCGCGATCACAACAAAGACAACAAGACAAGAAGAGGGGGAAAAAACTATCTTTATGCCAGCCAATCAATGTATTTGCCATTTCCATTTCCATTTGCCATTTACCCGAAATTTCCCATTTCCCAATTCCCGTTTGTCCATGCTCCCCGCTTTGCTCCTTTGCTTTGCTTTACTTTATCTGCCTATCTGCTTAACCGCTCCAGAGAAAAAGTAACTTGACGACCTGCTGCTAAGAAGGAAAAAAAATGCCAGTCCAGTCCAAATCCAGTCCAGTCAATCGGGGTCTTCTTTCCATCGTACATGCGTATGCCACCAACCATCCCTCAATCATATTCATCCGTCTCAATGGCGTCGTCGGGGTTTTGCAACAACAACAGAAAAAAAAAAAAGAGGAAAAATCTGTCGAACAAACAAGAACATCAGATGAATGCCTAGCAGTGTCCGAGAAGAAAGGATGAAAGATAAAAGAAAAAAGTCAAACACAAAAATGTCAGTTGACAAAATGAACGCCAGTTTGGAAATGACAGCAATCCGTATCCGACAGATCAAGCACAAGCGCCAGATCGATGATGAAAGTCCATGCATAGCCGAAAGAAAGATGCAGACGATCAAACCCCAGCCAGTCAAGCCAGCTAGACAAAGCACCCGCTCCAATGCAGGCCAAATGTAACAAAAACACCAGTTTAACATGCCCATCCACCCCTTTGCCTTGCATATCCATTGCTTTGCCGCCGTGCTTTCCTTTCCCAGATTCGATCCGATCCGATGTCCGTCCAGCTGCATTTCATTTCAACTCCACCGATTTAGCTCCAACCAACCAAACGCGTAGGGGGGAATCTCATGATCATGGAACAAACACCACGCTACAAGTATGTGAAATGCTGCGAAATGCCAATCCCGACCGATGCCGCAATGCTGAAACCCGAAGCACAACCCAACCCAACCCAACTCCTGTCCATGTACCCTAGTGAGAGAAGAAATTGAAAGAAAAAGAAAAGAAAAACACGTAGATGCCCTTCACAATGCTTGGCAAATCGAGTGGGTGCGGTAGAATGTAAAGCCACCCAGAAACGATGATCCTGATGCAAAACGCCGGTCCGGTGACTGAGAGTCTATCTTCCCATCATGTATGCTGGAGGAAAACCATTGTTTGCGCCGTTCAACATTGCTGCTGGACCTCCTGCGGTCATAGTTCCATTGTAAACCGGTCCGGTCCATCCGTTGGTGTTCCCTGGAAATGAATTTGCTGTGTATTGAGTTGCTGCTCCATTCATAGGGCTCATAGCACCGGCATACCCCATTCTATTCGGAACGAGTCCTGGAGGAGCAGCAAGACCCGGCGGAGGACCGCTGGCTGTGCTGAATGCTCCTCCTGGTCCACCTAACATCGCTCCATTCATACCCTGCATTGGTACATTCGAGGGTCCAGGTGAAGTCATTCCTTGTCCAGATCGGACGCCAAGAGGGTTCTTGGAAAAGCTCAACCTGATACCTCCCTTGATGCTGTTATGAAGAGGGTGGCCATACAGCTCATGGAGAGCCTTTGTTGCGAAAGAAACGTCTTCGAATTCAACAAAACACATCGGACCGTTCTGCTTGGTTCTGAAACAAAGACGCTTGTAGCCACGTTGCTTCGAGAACATAGCCTTCAGTTCATCCTCGGAGGTGTCGATCGGAAGATTCCCAACATAAAGCGTATTGCATGGCGGGTTCTGATCGGCGGGGTTGACTGGAGGGAAATTGTGTCGTTGATAGTGCTGACTACCGAGCTGATAATTGACGGGGGGTCCACCGTTCGTCAGCGTTGGAGACATAGGATTGGTGTGAGATGTCATGGTATGTGGAGTTGGAGTAGCGAACGTAGACGAAATGGATGCTGGACCCGCAGCATTTGTGTTGAGGGACAATCCAGCCATACGAGAGATGGGGAGCTGGGGGAGTGTCTGTCGTCGTCCTTGAGCGGGTCCATTCTCGGCGTATGCAACTGGGTCCTTCAGAAGCTCGCCAGTCTCATCATCGTCAACGGAATCGTTATTGATCAGTGACTTTCCCGTGATTCTGGTTCGCTCGTTCAGATGATTTCCAATCGGGGACTGAGGTGAAAATAGGCTCTGGTAGTGGGTACTGTTCTCGGGATTGGGAAGTTCATTGCTTGAATATGCGCCATTATTTGTTGGGGATACTCTCTGTGCTGTTTGGAAGGAGCCGTTGAATCTGGAAGATTGACGAGGCGGTGGGCCAGCAGACGATGCAGTTGAAGAAGTGGAACTGGAGGGACCAGGATTCGAGGTGTTGTCCACGGTGTATCGTCGGGATGCGGTAGGGCTACCATAGTAAATCTCGACGATCATCTGTGCATCGTTCGCGACATTCGGCTTGCCATCCAGCATATTCTTCGCCTCGAGGGCACCTGCATGGGATTTGAACCGCAATATCGCGGATCGAAATCCTGGGTCTTCGGACCTCTCGGACGACAACACCTCGGCTTCCGTAAATTCCTTGGACCAAACCACCATTAATCTCAAAGTATCCTCGGTTGTGTTCAATGGTAGTCGTCTAATCTGAACAGAGCAAGGACCTGCTGTGAATGCACCGGACGACGTTTGCGCACCGTTGGCTCCACCTTCTCCAGCGAAAGGGTTCATAGTTGCCATTGATAGCGACTGGTACGGCGCTTGCGAACCATTGGAGGGACGAAAGGCCTGGCCAGGTTGGGAAAAGGTAGAAGGGTTCATGGCATGCTGCGGTGTAAAAGTCGTTGCGCGATCTGACAGCGAGTAGTGTTGAGCGTGAGGATGTGAGAATGCAGTGCTTGCGCCAGGGAGTTGTTGGACCGCGTTCATGCCTCTGTTGTACAAAAGTGAGGATCGAGGACAGAATGCGACCGTGGCGCTGGAGAGTCGAATGTAAGGACGCGCTCGCGGTACTAGGCGTGACGTGACAATGATGCTGCAGAGCCCGAAGAAGTGGGAGGTATCAAGTATCAGACCAAAAGACGGGCGCAGATGGGGGGACGGGACGACTCGAGGTTGCGCGAATGGGGGGCAAACGCTGGAAGGGCGAGTGGAGGTGGGAGAGTAAGGTGAGGTGGTGAGTTGAGTTGAGGTGAGGTGTGAGGTGTGTGGTGCGGATATGTTGTCGCAATGGTTGTGAGAGGTGAGCAGTCGAATATGTGAATCCGGAAATCAGGTACGCTGGGCTGGCTGGCAGGCTGGCTGGCTGTGCTGAGTGGCCGTGCGACCCGCGTCTGGCAGTTCGAGTGGGAGTGGGAGTGGCAGAGACAATGGCTGCGGGAGTTGGGTGGTGAAGGAGGGAGGGCTGATGGA
>JAFJYG010001269.1:0-11186 GCA_017366145.1 Cadophora sp. M221
GGATTGGGATGGGGGGAGGCGGGAGGATATGTAGAGCTGTTCGTTGAAGATAAGTTTGTCAGCTTTCTTATGTTTTCTTTTTTTTGGTGGGGTTGGTCGTTCTTTGATATGGGACGGGATATCAATCAAACTGTGTGTGATATAACAACATGGAGAGAGAGAGACAGAGAGAGAGAACCAAACGTACGTTCGAGACAATGAATTGGAAATCCGCCCCAATAACCGTAACGCACAAACTCGGGAACAGCAGAGCCCAATAATTGGTATCGGGCTTGACGAAGAGCATCAATATTGCGCCACCCAGGTATCCCAATCCACCTACTCCCATCAGCAGTCTCCCGCTAATGCAACTGACCAGTGCCTGTCCAACATAACTCCACACCACGCCGATGATGGCCTGTGGCATCAGCCTCACAGCGATGTTCAGAGGTGCTAAGACTTGGATGTCTTGCATGTACATCGATATCCAGAACTGGTTCGTGATGAATGACATGTACCCCAATCCTACACATATAATGCTCATTGTAAATGTCGATTTCTGGAAAATGGATGGGGGGAGGAGAGGGCATGGGGCGTGGTTCTCCCAGATGGCGAAGAGACAGAGTGAGAGGACGCCGAGGAAGAGGAGTAGGAGGACTTTGTAGGAATGCCATCCTAGCTGCGGCGCCTCTCTGTATCACCAAGTTGTCAGCCTGCCAGTCTTTGCTTTTCTCGGAGAGGAGGAACGAAAACACATTGCATAGGAGAAGAAACTTACGTCAGAGCTGCAGACAAACACGCCAGCCCAGTAACAGTCAAGAACGTTCCCAGGTAATCAAACTGCTTGATCAGCCCCCCAGCATTTCCAGCTCTCGGAGTAGCAGGCACAGTCCAAACGGCAGCACCAGCCATGACGAAGAAGAAAATCGCAATGACGATGAAGCTCTGGCGCCAGCTCGCATACTTCGTCGCCATCCCCGAGCTGATACTGCCGAGTATGAAACCTAGAGGATTCCCAACGCCGAGAGCTCCAGTGACTCGATTTCGTCGCTGGCCTTGAGGGTATGTTGCGAATAGCGTGCCGATAGCTGGGGGTGCTATGATGGCTGTTCCGAGCCCGAGGAAGCCGCAGAGCACGTTGAGACTGAGCGCGTTGGGAGCGAATGCTGTGAGGAGACTAAAAAGAGAGAGAAGCAGGAGACCTAGGAGGAGTTGAAGTTTACGGCCAAACAGATCGGCGGTCTTGCTGAAGAAGAGCATGAATGAACCACTGGATAGACTGGTTTTACCACGATGTCAGCAAGGTCTACTGAAAAATGGAATGAGCATACCCTATTGCTGCTGCTATCCATGTGACCTGTGCAGGCGTCATGTTAAGATCTCTTCCTATAGTTCCAGTGTTGATGACAATTACACCTTGTACGAATGTCTACGACCCTCCGTTAGCGGGGTGCATTACTTGGAAGAACAAGAGGTAAACCCACAGTTGAAGCAATCGCTATCATGGCCGTGAAGACAAAAATGCATTCCTCAAAGAGATTTCTAAACTGCTTGGGTCGAGCATTCGGATCGCTCGCGACGAGCGCGAATGCCATATCGGCTTCGACATCGAAAGCGGTGACATCGGAGTTAACGAGGGTGGCGAAGGATGGCGAGGAGGAATGTGTTGAAGATGCTGCTGATCGGCTGGAGTGTGACTGGGACGACCGAGAGGAGCTTGCGAATTTTATGTGAGAATGAGTGGATTCTGTGCGCGAAGGTTTGGTTGAAGATAAACTCGTGTTCGAAGGATGGATGTTCCAGTTTGGTGTTGCGGGATGCTTAGAACGACCCATGTCTTTGGTCAGTGGGCACCAAAAAGAACTGCTCTTGAGTGAGTTGTTGTTGGGTGAGGGGTGTGAGGGTAGAGACTGAGTTGTAATATACCCCGAAGTGTGGGCTTCAGAGGAGTGATTCACAGAGCCTGGCTCTAGGAGACAGAAATGATGTCGACAGCCATGAGAATTGAGCCGGGTAAGAATTCACCTCGTCTCTCGTAGAGCTATGGGCTTCTGTTATTTCACACAATTGCGCTGAAATTATGACTGAAGAGCCCAATTCGATATGAATGAAAAGAACACGCAGGTAGGACCCAGTTCTGGCCCTTGAAAGAGTGCATAGCCAAGTACGATAACGACAAATGGAAAAATTCTAGCAATGTGGTCTGTAGACACTGCTGAAGAGAAAGGGACAAGTCTTACATCAAGAAAGGCCTGAGATTCAACCTTGCAAGCCCAAGACTAAAGACAAAATGTTCAATAACATGGGCATCAAGCCTCAGTCGGTCTCGAAGATCACAGGCTCCACAACTTTGCGGTGTAGCAGACTTCCCCAAGAAAGGATATCCTGTATGTTGACACTCAGACTACTTTGCATAGGTAGTGAATCAACACCCCCTTCTCAAGACTAGGTTGAAAACGGACACAGACGCCAAAGCAAAAAGTCATGGAAGAAAAATTCGAACAAGAATGGTATATACAATTCATCAGATCATTACTACAACTCCATCTCAACTCCACAAATCTAAACATCTCTATTCCTCTCCGCCTCCGCAACAGCCTCCAGCATCTCTCCTCTCTCCTGCAGAGCCCTCTCGGCCTTGGTCCCCTTGCGCGGTATGTACTTGATGATAATCGGCAACATAACCGCCATGAATGCTCCACCGCCCAAGAAACCCGCTGTGACACCCCATCCGAGGGTATATTTGGGCGCGGAAGTAGAAGGCCAGATCTGGCTGCCGTAGACGGAGGACAGGTTGCCTACGGCGTTGATCATGGCGATGGCGATAGCGCGCTTCTCAGATGGGAAAGAGATGGTCTTGCTTGCCCATGCGATGATGAGGGGAAGAGCGGACCAGATACCGGCTGCCGTGAAGCAGAGCATTACGTAGCGGACCATGGGGGTTTGAACGATTGCGCAGACGAGAGCGCAGATGAAACCGAGGGTAAGGGAGCCAGTGATGTGCCATCTGCGCTCGCCCATGCGATCAGCGGAGTATGCGCAGGCGTTCAAGCAGACTGCTGCGACTGAGTAGACTGGGACAGTCATGTATTGAGCAGTGATGGTAGTGTAGCCGAGGGATTTGGTGATGGTTGGGATGAAATAGGAGATGGTGCCAGCACCGAGATCGAGGACGAAGAGGAGCATGAATGCGTAGGTGCGGGGATCGGTAGCAGCGGCTTTGAAGGCTTCCCAGTGCGAGAGACGTTCGTGGTTACCGCCGTTGGCTTCCTTGCTGTCGACGATGATGCGGACGGATGCGAGTTGGCGCTCTTCGAGTGAGAGTGCTGTTGAGGAGTGGGGGAAGTCGAGGAGGATGAACTTGGCGATGACGGCAACACCGACTGTGGCGACACCTTCAATGATGAAGAGCCATCTCCAGCCATGGATCCCGTGAGCACCATCGAGACCACCTGTGATGCCACCGGCGAGAAGACCACCAAAGGCTCCTGATAGGACTGCAGCACTGTAGAAGATGGCAAATCGTTTACCTGGAGAGTTGTTAGACTTGGGGTTGTGGTGCGAGAAAGGGCTACTTACCGATTTCCTCAGTCTTGTACCAACAGCTCATCATGAACAAAACACCTGGGAAGAAACCAGACTCGACACAGCCAAGAACGAACCGGAATGCAAGAAGAGATCCGTAGTTGTGTACGCTTGCCATGGCGGCACTCAAAGCTCCCCATACTAACATAATGGCTGGGAGGAAGAGAGATGGTCGAGATCGGCTGAGAACCATGTTGGATGGAACTTCCATGATCAGGTAACCGAAGAAGAAAATAGAGATAACCCAAGCGTAACCTGTGATTGAATTAGATTTGGAAAAGCGGGGTCGAGGACGAGTGATGAAGACGTACGGGAGCTGTCAAGATGGAGATCCTTATCCATGCCAGCGGTTTTCGCATTTCCCTGGATATCAGTCAGTATGTAGCCCCTTTAAGCCGCCAAGCGAAGATATAACTCACAATGTTTGTTCGGTCAATATAGTTCAAAACATACATGATCCACAGGATTGGGATCAAGTGCAGGTCAATCTTCCGAACCAACTTCTTCTCAGCTTCGGTATTTGGTACATAATCCTTGATCGCCTGTTGGAGTTCAAGCTCTTCGGCATTGATATCCCCCTTAACTTGGATGTCGTCCATCTCGAGGTGGGCAACTTCTTCTTTCTTCATTTCCGACATTGTTGTGGGAAGATTGAGGATGTGCCTGATGAATGCTCAGTTGTTGTCGAGGCTTTGAGGTTGTGTTGAAGGTCGAGATGCTCGTTGTTGTCTGAGATGAAAATTTCAGAGGAAACCATGGTTGTTTTATATGGCATTAACTTGTTGAGTGGATCCGGGGTGCAACCAACTGTTGAATCTCGGGGATTCGAGGAGTGTGGAGGGCCAAGCCAAGCTTAGACTGGGGAACACGGGGCACGATTGGTGGAGGACGGCTGCGGGCAGAACACCGAGCTGCGGACAGATTTGCGGACGCCCCTCTTGCATGGCAATCCAAGCCACTTCGGGTGCTTCTCCAGCCTCCACACACAGTATGGATGGAGTTGTTGCGGCTGTGATAACGTTATGACAGTCTCGGGGAGAAGCTCTGTCGACACGACAAGCGCGTGCGTTGTTTGAATAAGCTTTGTAATGTTTGGAATGGCTCTCGTGATTTCGCTCTAATCTGAAGCGTCCTTGGAAGTTGAAGGGTCAGATACCTGACTCGCCACTATCTCGCATCTCGCAATGAAGAAATTTCACATATCCCGGCTTTTGACGTTCAATAACCGGCATGAGATCAGCGCATTACAGCCGCTCAATGACCGTTTCCTGCATCAAAGGTCGGCGCCATTACATCAAAAAAGCCCATGGGGAAATAATTATGATCGTAAAGTGGCAACGAAGTGTCGAACATCCCAAACGATGAGTAGTCAACCGGGTAATCGAAGACGGTCTGATCTATTTGACCGGATTCTTGCCGTGAGTCGTTGTGTCTCTGAAGTTGTTGCTGGTGGTGTTGGTGATCCTGGTTTTCCCAGGCGGTGTAACGATCCAGCATCTTGGAGAGACCGGCTGCGATGTGACCCGTCAAGTGACGCTCGCCAGCCCTCCCTTCATTCAGCAGACCAATTGTCCTGGTAACAAGATCTCGCACAAGAACTGGATCCGTCCCAAGTTTGAATGCTCCCCACTTCTGCTGCACTTTGAGCAGAAAGACGGTCGAGTATGTTATCATGGTTGAGAGATAGATTGGTACACCGACAACCGAATTACGAACATCGGTATCCTCTAAGACCATTTGGAGAATTCCTAGGGCACAGTGCACGGCTGTTGCAGCAAGTTCTCTTCGGTCCTGTGTCAGTTCTGAAGGTTGCTTGATCCCTCGGAGAGCTAAAGAGCCCACTTGGAGTTTGCCAAAGTTCAGGTGCAGGATCACCCCTTTGGCGGGGTAGGAGGAGACATATGGATTAGGTGCCAACAGGGGCTCCCACTTAATTCTCCAAGAATCTAGATCGACATTGAAGTGTCTGAGCCGGATCAGATCTTGTTCAGACAATATCTGCTCGATATCCGGTCCAAATGCGTTGTAAACTTTCGTCAAGATAAGGAACACAGCGACTTGGCTGTGCAAACGTAGATCTGATTGCGTGATAGTTGGCAGCTCCAGAAACCGTTCGTGGTGGGTTATTGTTTCATTTTCATGGATGACCGGGGGCCTGCCATATGCGATACTGAAATGATGATCGCAGACGTAGAGAAAGTACCATAATCTAGCTCCTTCGATGTGCTCCTGTGAGCCTCTTATGGCACGAGAATAGCTCTGATGTAGATTCAGTTCAGTAGCTATTCTCACAGCATGACCTGAAAGCTTCCCTGGGAGATGAATCAGTAAATTTCTCCTTCCCTCGCTGCGTTGGACTTACAGCTAACATCAGACAGCCAGAAAGCACCAATGCACAATCCTCGAATGCCATCCAATACATGATAACGTTCAAACATCGAATCGCAGACAAGTGCTATAAACTCTGCATAACAAACATCAAAGGTATGGCTTCTTCCCGGTATATGCAAAGCCGTAACCGTAAGTATTGCAGCCAGTAAGAGGGATGAAGATTGGCGAACAGATGTCAAATTGTCATGGATCAGTGCAATGCCACCCCAGAGATAGTGATTGAGAGACCGGCTAAATATCCCAAATAATTCTTCTGCCTCGGCCTCAGAGACCTTGCCTTTCGATATGAAGTCCTCAACGACCACGGGTCCTGTATTGGCACTCGGATTACTTCTTAAGTTCCTCAACTTAGTGACCTCGTACAAACTTCCCATGGGCGCAGAAACAAGAGCATCATCCATTTTACTCGACTCGGGCTCTAGCGAATGCTCTCTGGTCATTGCCATTGCGGCAGTTCTTGACACCCTTGGCTCGGAAGTAGTGGCCTGTAATCGTTCGGCAACAGCTTCTGGGGAAACAACCTGGACAATGGACGGTTGTCGGTTGAAAGTTTCTAGGGGAGGGAGCTCCAAGACACTCAGAATCTTGGCCACTGCTCTCTGCATACACTGCGAGTTTTCCTCCATTGTTGATTTCCATCTGACAACATGTTAACCGAACCCATCTTGAAAATAATCTCTGAGTGATGAAGACTCACTCTGTCCCCTCCTCCAACAGCGACTGCAAACTCTTGTTGACGATACATTTCAAATTCTTCCTCGAGCACCTCGTGCAGACCGATTTGTCAGCCCCAACATCGCACTTGATCTTCCTCGCCTGGCACTCCGTACATGCATGCACTTTCCTCGAGATCTTGGGCAGTCTCCCGGGCTCCCCAGCACCCACGTGACTGCTGGAGGAAGGCGACTCGACGTTCTCGTGCCTTGCTCGTTTCATCCCCGCAAACCCCAGATAATTCGAAGCGCAGTCGCTAGGTAAGGCGTGGAGTTTGACAACGGCTAGATGCAGGGCTGCGGCTGTCAATTGGCTTCGAGTGGAGCAGGATGGGTGTGTTTCTCAGTTGTTTAGCTGCAACAGAAGGAGGGCGGCGACAATCCCGAATTGCTGTCCAGGAAGGGTCACGACATGCAGAGGAACTGAATCGGCGGTGTTCAGGTGGAATGTCGGTGGGATGACCGAGAGGAGGAAGTCTAATCCCGAAATGCGTATTTGGCGTATGCAAGACCTGAAGGAGCTCCACATACACCGGTACTTGGACAAGTTGAAGTGTTTTGGTGATGAGGTGAGGAGAGGAGAAGAGGAGAAGAGAAACGCGGGAGAAGTCCGAGGTGGAAGAAAAGCAGAGAGTGCGCTGAGACGGGGAATTTGTTAGTGTCCTGTCTGTCCGTTCCCCCACCTTACAGGGCTGGCTTGGCATTGACATTGGTGGTGGGTGGTGCTGGGATGGGCAGTGGCAGCAAGTACCTAGGTACCTCTGGCGGACTGGAAGCTGGGCGGGCAGAACACCGTGATATCTCGCTCGTCCACCTCCTCTCCTCCGCATGCACCGTCTGTACCATCATCCACTTCAATCCGGGGAGTAAGAATTGAGTCTCGGTCTCGGCACAATTCTTAACACATTCTTGAAAATGTTGCCTCATTACCCGGCCTGTCCGTTCCTTCATATAAGTCCTCGAGCCTTCATGGACGTTGAATTGCAAACACATTGATCCCTCTTCTTCCTTGGCCCTCTCTTCATCGCCATCTCCATCTCGACGATACCCTCTCATCAACACAAACTCCCCATCACGACATCATTATGGCCTCACAAACAAGCGAGAGGATTGCCTTTGCCGGCTTGGGAGCCATGGGTTTCGGCATGGCTTCCCATTTACTTGGTTTAGGCCACCACGTGACCGGCTTTGACGTCTACGAGCCTTCACTTGAGAAGTTCAGAGCGTTAGGAGCAAAGGCCGCTTCCTCGCCTAGAGAAGCTGCAAAAGATAATGATTTATTCATATGCATGGTTGCAAATTCGAATCAAGCGGAATCCGTACTTTTCGATTCAGAGACAGGAGCGGTAAAAGGTATGTGGAGGTCAATAGAAGGGAAAAGGCATGGAAACGTCTAACGGTACATAGCTCTCCCACAAAACGCCACCATCATACTTTGCTCAACAGTACCCTCAAGTTACTTGACTTCTGTTCAAGCTAGCTTAGAGAAGATAGGCAGATCAGACATTCTCCTCGTTGACAGCCCAGTCTCAGGAGGAACAGTCCGTGCTGCTCAAGGAAACCTCACCATCCTCGCCTCAGGGACGCCCGCTTCTTTAGAACGTGGAAACAATATTCTATCCGATATGTCAGAGAAGCTATACATTATTCCTGGCGGTATCGGCGCAGCCAGCAACGTTAAAATGATCAATCAACTCCTAGCTGGAATCCATATCGCAGCAGCAGCTGAGGCTATGGGACTCGCAGCAAAGGCCGGATTGAATACTAGACAAGTCTACGAAATCATAGTTGGTGCAGCAGGAAACTCCTGGATGTTTGAGAATAGGGTCCCGCATATGCTGGATAACGACTTGACCCCCTATTCCGCTCTCGATATCTTCGTCAAAGACATGGGTATCGTGACCTCTTCTGCTCGTCTACAAGGCTTCCCTCTCCCGTTGTCATCTGTAGCAGAACAGCTCTATCTCTCTGCCTCCGCTCAAGGTTTCGGTCGTCAAGACGATTCCGGACTCGTGAGGACTTTCACACCAGGCACACCGACTCTCGTTCACGACCAAGCTAAACCACAATCCACATCCGACAAACTCACACCTTCCGTAACACCACTCGAGATCAACAAAATAGGCTTCATTGGCCTCGGAGCAATGGGTATCGGCATGGCGACTTCACTCGTCAAGGCTGGGTTCCCAGTTTGCGGATACGACGTCTACGCACCCTCGACAGAGAAATTCATCTCTCAAGCAGGCGACAAAGCAAGTGCAGCATCATCTCCAGCCGAAGCCGCAGATTCGGCTGAAGTCCTCATCCTCATGGTACAAAACGCAGCACAAGCAGAAGATGTCCTCTTCGGCTCTGGAAAGGTAGCCTCGACGCTCCCTGCAAACGCAATCATCATCTTGAACTCCACCGTTCCACCATCCTTTGCCAAAGATCTCGGACAAAGACTATCAGCTCTCGGAACAGGACTCGAGCTCATCGACGCTCCTGTAAGTGGAGGTGTAGTTCGAGCCGCAGCCGGAAATCTAACAATCATCTCCTCCGGCGCTGCTCTGGCTCTCTCAAAAGCCTCACCCGTTCTCACAGCTCTCTCTGGCCCACCATCAAACCTCTTCACAATCCCCAACGGCGCCGGAGCCGCTTCTTCAGTAAAATTGATCAACCAACTTCTTGCAGGCGTACACATCGTCGCCGCAGCAGAAGCCATGGCTTTCGGTGCCAAACTCGGTCTCGACACCCGATCCCTCTACGAGATAATCAAGAATGCCGCTGGCGGGAGCTGGATGTTCGAGAACCGTGTTCCGGCGATGTTGAATGCGGATTGGACGCCGAACAGCCAGTTAGCGATCTTCGTCAAGGATCTCGGCATTGTGCTTGATGAGGCGAAGAGGTTGGGGTATGCGGCTCCTTTGAGTGCGGCGAGTCATCAGGTTTACTTGACTGGTGCTGCTAAGGGGTGGGCAAAGGATGCTGATTCGGGCGTTGTGAGGGTTTGGGAGTTGATGACTGGTGTTTCTGTTGCTGAGGCTGCAAAGGAGGTTGTTGTTGAGACGACAGCTGAGAAGGAGCTCTTCAAACCTCGAGAGTATGAACCACTTCCGCTTGAAGAGACGATTGCTTCTCTTCCTCCCAGCACCAGCACGAACACCCTCGCAACGATCAGAGAACGAATCGCCTCTCCAGAGACACCAGCACTTATAATTCTTGATGATGACCCAACCGGTACACAAACATGCCGTAAGTCTTACCCCTTTTTCAATTTAGCAAATCTCGCTTATAACCTTGCACATCGTCAACATCTCCTCTCCTCACCTCTCACTCCCCAAAGGCAACAAAACAAAGCAAAATTAACACTCCCGTGCCACAGACGACATCCCCGTCCTAACAGTCTGGGACATCCCAACCCTAACCTCCGAACTCCATCGCTCCCCCCACGGTTTCTTCATCCTAACCAACTCCCGCGCCCTCCCCGGCCCCTCAGCCTCAACGCTAATCCGCACCATAACAACCAACCTCCTCCTCGCCTCCCAATCACCCACCTTCCCCGCGCCGAAACCATTCCAGATCGTGCTTAGAGGGGATTCCACGCTCAGGGGCCATTTCCCCGAAGAGCCCGACGCCGTGGAAGACATCCTCGGCACGAGCACGGCCTGGATCCTGGCGCCGTTCTTCTACCAGGGCGGACGGTATACGATTAATGATGTGCATTATGTATCTGAAGGCGAGCTGTTGGTGCCGGCTAGTAAGACGCCGTTTGCGGCTGATGCTACATTCGGGTATACATCCTCTAACCTCCGCGACTACGTGCGGGAGAAGACGGGTGTACGGTTCGAGGAGGGGAAGATCGTTTCGGTCAGTTTAGAGGATATAAGACTTGGTGGGTATGAGAGGGTGCGGGATGTGTTGATGGGTGTTGAGAGGGGGAGTGTGGTTGTGGTTAACGCGGCTATGGAGGAGGATATGCATGTTTTCGCCCTTGGTGCACTTCTAGCCGAACAGCAGGGTGGGAAGTTCCTGTATAGGACCGGCGCGGCGTTCGTCAGTTCGCGGTTGGGGATTCAAGGGAAGGAACCGATGAGCGCGGCGGAGTTGGGGGTTGATACGTCGAGCGGGAGTAAGGGGGGACTGGTCATTGCGGGGAGTTACGTGCCGAAGACTACGGCGCAGTTGGCGTATTTGAGGGAGTTTAGGGAAGGCAGGTTGAGTGTTATTGAGTTGGATGTTGGGGAGTTACTTGATGAGAATGCTTCGGGTGGGAAGAGCATCATTAACAAAGCCATCGCGGAAGCCACAGAAGCCATCACAGCCGGAACAGACGTCCTAGTAATGACATCCCGCTCTCTCATAACAGGACACGACGGACTCTCCAGCTTACGCATCGGCTCGGTGGTAGCAGCAGCTCTCGTCACCTTCCTACAAGGTATCGAGGTTCGACCGAGATATATCATCGCCAAGGGGGGGATTACGAGTTCTGATGCGGCGACGAAGGGGTTGGGGATGAGGAGGGCGATGATCTTGGGT
>JAFJYG010001270.1:0-11171 GCA_017366145.1 Cadophora sp. M221
GTGGGGGATAGACGGAAGCGAGGTGGCTCAGTGGCTCAGGCTCGGTCGGTGGGTGGCTGGCTGTTGGTCTGGGACCGCTTGGCGGGGTGGTGATGTGATGTGAGGTGAGTGCGGTGAGGTGAGGTGACCTGGAGGTGATGTGATGTGTGAGGTTGGTGAGTACAAGTGAGAAGGTACCAAGGGACTGTAGGTATGAAGAATGACTAGTAAGGAGGAATCTGTGATTGGGAAGTATGGAGAAGTATGGAAAGAACGGATAGAGAAGTGATGAGAAGGCCTGGTAGGTACAGTATCATGATACGGGTAAGACCAGGACGATAGGTAATTTTGAGAGAGACCCGAGAGAACAAAGAACAAAGAACATCCACCCACCCAGCAATCAGAATTTACCTTCCTACCTGCCTTCCCCTTTGTCTCTTACCAATGACCACCGCGATCCAGCAACAGATCCAGCAACACCGAGACATGCCGTGTTGCCCTTTGCTCGTGGCTCTAGTAAGTTACTGGCTGCTGAGGGATCACTCACACTCCGTCTCTGCTTGTGTAGCAGCCGTGTTACGGGATGGTAAACAGTCAAACGGTCGAGTCGGTACCTCCTGACAGGTAGTATTAGCCCAATCAATCATATAACCACAACGCAGAAAATACATACCCAACGGTCGCATCTATTCTCATTCCCCTTCCTTCTTCTAACTTACTACTCAACTTAACCCCTTTCCACTATCTTATTTGCTCTCCTCCTCTCCCCATGCTGCCTACATTGCAACAACTCTATTCCCCTCTCCTGACCTCCCACCCACTCGTTGCCTGGTTGTATCTCGCGCCTGAGACGGCAATGCGGGGAGAGCTCCTCGCCTGTAGCCTTCCTTTCGAGGGAGAGGGGAGGGGGTGCTGGAGCCACGATAGTCCGGCCGGAGAGAAGACCCAAACGGCGAAATGCCTCCTGTACACACACGCCGCACCGCGCTGCATTACAAAGCCCATTCATTGGCTAGCCCTGAAAGAAGGTGATTTTCTAACTTCTCGCATACCTGCCTATCGAAAAATCCAATGCTGTTCTTGCAATCACTCACATGCCCATTCTCATTCCCATCACACACACCCCTCCCTCCCCCCATATTTTATCCTGCCCAGGCCCGACTGGCCAGGCCAATATACCCATCCATCAAACCGCCGCCCTCGTACCCTGTTCATCTCCGTTGTGTGACATTAAAACCTTATGGGTGGACTCGAGCTCAAGCTGGAGCTCGCCTACAGTACAGTACCTAACTCACCTAAGAAAATACATTCCAATCGCTATGCCGTCCTCACCACTAACACCCCCTTCTCATCAAGTATTACGTTTCACGAGTCCCCTCTGGCCGTTTGACGAAAGGCGAGCTGGTCTCGGCAGCGCATGTTTTGTTTTGTTACCCCCTTCCCTCTTCTCGCTACCGTACCGTAACGGCGAGCGCATCAAAGCGTCTGTCTGAAGTGGGGACGGTAACATCCTCCCTTCCTCCCATCATCTCACTTTCGTGGACAGTCAGTCCGAGTGAGAGAAATAGCCACAGTCCAGACCAATAGATCTCCATTGCACAGCCACAGCAAATACGAAGCCACCCCAAAGAATCATTCGATTAACTTCCTTAGCTGTGGCTTGTGACCTCGTGGCTCAAGCCCATTGTGGCAAAAACCACCTCGAAAAGTTCCCATTCGATCAAAGGGAAAGATCTCCAGCCACAACAAATCGAGCACAAAGAGTAAGAATACTCGAAAGGGTCGCGTTGAGAAGAAGAAGGCGATCCCCCAGCTTAGCTAGATCGCAAATCGTTCCAACGGTTTATCACACTAAATCTCGCACCACACTACTCTACCGCGTTCAATTATCAATAGCCAGATGCATCGGAGATGAGTACAGTTACCGCCAATATATTGACCGAAGCCAACCAGCGGCTTGGTACCTTAGGTAAAATTTTAAATTTACCTAGCCACAGCAGCACTTTCACGACATCTAACTTGTCAGTCACTTCTGGGTTCAAATCTCCTTGATCCTAGGGTATCGTCCCCCAGGATTAACCCTATCTATCTTGTGCTTTGCTTCGGAGCAATACTGTACTTCGGACATGCCTTTCCTTAACTGAACTTAACTCTATCTAACCGCTGGTCAAAACGTTACTTTATGAACGGGCAGCAAACATGCAAGCAAGCATAACCATGTGGATGGCATGCCTCCCTGGATAAGGAAGGAAGGGAAGCTTTTCTCGAAGCAATATTCTCCGTCATTTACATCCCGATTGGGGTGGGATGTTATCGGTATTGAATCTTTGCACTTAATCACATGGACAAGATTACTGCATTCATTCAGTTCTTTACCGGTATCTATCTACCTACCTAGCTAGGCTAGGGGATTTTTTCCACGTTTTTGTTGTTATGTCAGTGTTCACCAGCACCCGTATCTGCGTGTAATAAGATAGATCCTCGAAAGTGCCAGCAGCATTGAAGGAAGGCACTTCCACTGGTGTCAGTCCAAGCTCAGCGTGCCGTTCATCCATTCAATTCCATTCCATGCTTGAAGCAAAATCAGTATTGAGGCGTGTATGAAATCAACCACTATCCTATCAAAAATACACACTTTTGAAATGCAAGCCTGCCGCGTATGCTACTAAGCGTCACCGTTGATTCCATTGACGCTTTAAACTTTTACTTTTGCATTCATATATTGCTAAGAAAGGCATCGAATCAAAACCTTTTCTTCCCGCCAACGAGATCTTCAAACAAAATCGCCACAAAAGCCTCATTACCTGAACAACCACAAAAATCTCCACCAAAAAGGTTTTGAAGGCGGGAAGCACAGCCACAGCTAAACCGTACCGTACATCGAGATCAATCCAATCCAAACCTTCCTCGATGAACATCCAAAAACCAACCATCCCAGACATACGGTCCCAGAAATGATCAGCCTTGAAAAAAAGGGCCACGCGGCGACAACGAACGGTAAGGCGCGTTTATTCAGCTGAGAAACATCCGTTGTGTCGATCAGATCATCCAGGAACGTCGTTCTCGACCTGATCATCCTGCAGGGCCATGTGTGCGTGCCGGAATGGTACTCTACTACTCTACCTAGCTCTACGACTCTACATACTTAGTCCGACACAGCAGATTTAAGGGTACTGTCACACATCTCGAGGGGGTTGCAGTTGCATCCCGTTCCGTCTCACCTCTCCCTCTCCTTGTGGCGGTGCAGAGCTTAATCTTGCCCTCCCTCTAAGCTCACTCCATCTGAGCTAAGACCCCCCTCCATCTCGCTTCCACCACACCACGAGTTTCAGAAGTACGGTGCAGAGGAATTGAAATTGCCGTCTCTGCTGAGGCGTATTCGTAATGGGCTTTATGATCTCGATGATGGCTGAAGCGAGGTGGGTGGGGGGATGAATGGAGACAGACCGGCATGAGAGTTTTCAATCCCATGACAGATATGATTCAGATCGAGATCGAGAATGGGGGAGTGGTGACGGGAGACGGCATGGTTAAGCCACATGTGCCATCACTGCAGAACGAACGCGGACGGGGTCCATTCTGATTGATCTTTTCCACCAGCGGGAAGGGATGGATGAGGTGGATGGGATGGGATGATCATTTCCTAATTTCCCGTTAGGTGTGGCGTTTGTTACGTGGCTGGTGTGAAATGTGGCTGGTGATCTACAAGTCCAGTCCAGTCCTAACGCTGCTTGCTTTCTTGCTTGTTGATAAATGACTTCGATCTTTTCTTTCTCCTCCAGGGCAAATCACAGTCTACAAGAACGACACGCACCCCTTCTCTTCTTCCGAGGCTCGTTTGGCTTTCTGTCGTGGAAGATGGGGGTTTTTTTTTAACAGCGACTTCGGTATACCCCACCTGATCCGAGAGTTCGGATTGACACCCATACCACACCCACATCAGTTCAGGATGGGAATTTGAAAAAGTCCTTTCAAAGTCCGTCTCCCTCCCCACATCAGCAGAGAATGTGGCACGGCAGCGCGGCTCTTCGGAAGTCTGGATTTCCTCCCTTCCTTTCCATCTGTCTATCACTCCCATCAGATTTTTCTCCATTTTCCCCTATCTGCTTGAATTTTTTCAAATTCCCCATTATGAATACCGATATCATTATCAATATGGCAGCTATGGCAATTGTTTTTTTTTTTTTGGCATTTAGCCGACCTCAATTTCAAAAACTCTGAAGTACCGGCACCGTAAGACCAAGAACTCCGGTCCTACCATACCTAGTCAGTATCTATCTGTCACCGCTTTTTTGCCATTGTATCGATCTGTCTTATCTGTCTTATCAAGTTCTTTTAATTCTTGCGATGATGGAATTTTGTTGGAGGATGCCGTGCCCACGACTCAGTCTGTCTGTCACCTAGTCGGTCATGTCATGCCATGTTATGGAGGAAGCCCTGCATTACCTTAGTTCCCTAGGGTAGTTAAGGTAGGTAGGGAGGGAAGCTGGGGAGCAGCTGACCGACTAGACAGCGCACCTCAGCGTTATGCGGGCAAGTCATCCTCTGTCTGCGTGAGCATCAAGGAGCTCAAGTCGCAACGGAGCATGACCAGGCCCCAAAGTCACTCTCAGGGTGCGGGATGAGAAGATGAAGCACATGTACGGCGTAGCAAGCCGGATAAAGTCTCTCTCTCGGAATGGGATTTCCAATTCCTTCTCGTTCTCACTCTTCCGCATTAATGGTCGTTCCGGGGTCAGCAGCTGTGGAGAGGTCCAATTTTGATTGTTCGAATATGCAGGCCGTGCCTTTGCTGGACAGGGGTGTATGGCTGATGTCGCGGAGACGGGGTCCAGCGGCCACTGACGTCATCGCCGTGCTGCTTTCTTTTTTCCGCTTCCTCTTCTCTGATGGGATTTGGGGTGGGGAGGAGCTATTAGCTGTGGGTGGGTGTCATTTGGGAATTTCTGTACTTTGCACTGAAGTCAGATTGTCAGTCAGTCATTTTTTGGTGAGGTCCTTTTTTGGCCTGGGCATCGCATCGTCGATTCGCAATATGCCGTGGTAGTATTGCGCCTTGCCTTGTTTTTGCTCTACCATTCCATTCAATCCATTGATTGCCTGCAGCTGCACGAATTCCAGGTCCGGACCTGCAGAGAAGAAAGACCCTGAAAAGGAGGGGACTCAACTCAGCGTGCCAGCTGTTACCCTAGAGTACCATCGCCAGTGCTTGATCTGATCTGGGGAACAGACTAGCTAGTACCAGTACATAGCCTGGAACATTTTGGAAGCTTTACTTGGTGCGCCTGAGATTGACGAGAGGTACCTTATCTTACCTTAATTTGAATGTCTCTCCCTCAGCTCAGCGTTGCATCGCCCTGGAGTGGTCGATGAAGCTTGAGGAGAGTCTAGACCGTCAAAGTATGGGGAAGCTCTGGCCCATCCTCAGCCCAGCTCAGCTCTCGACGTTAACTTCAATACTCCTTCATCTCTTAACTTGACCTTTCCCAGCTTCTGCGAACCACAATTATAATCTGCGCGCATTATTCTCTAGCAATTATGATTCAAATTCAAGCTCACGAATAAACAGCACACCGCTTGCTCTCCATTGAGGCTTCAGACCTGAGTGCATTTTCTCACCCATCCAGCTTGCCTATCGACGCTATTCCCACTGCGTCCCGATTGCAGATTGCAGATTCCAGCCACAGGCCGCTCTAACAGCACGACCATCCATCCCATCTCATGGACACGAGACGAGACGGCGTCCACACGAACTCTGAACTGCCGCCCCGATGCCCATGCATGGAAAATTCTAGCACCACGTCATTGCCATTCTACTTCGGCGGCTTGTCAAGGCTAAGGGGGGATTGGCTGAAGGGCAAGTCAGGAAACATCTCCGGACAATCAACCCGTCATCCCCTCTTTTTTCTCTCCTTCCCCTGATATTATTATTACTCTATACATTAGGTAGAGTAGGGAGGGAAGCGACGAGGATTGCTTTTAGTCGGCCGGGCTGTCATGTATGACTACTAAAAGTTGCAATGTTTCGCCACGCTCATCAGAGGGGAAGGGGGGTGTTCGACGATAGAAGGAAAGATTGTCTACCTATCGTTCGTATCTATTTCTATTTTCAACAGCAACGAACAAAATGTATGGAAATAAGCCCCACTCCGATGCAATGGCGATTATTGAACCTTTCCAGAAGTAAAAGTGAGGCTCAGACCCCATATGTTTCTTTTTATATCTCCTTCTCTCCCCTCAAAAGGACAAATAGGGGACTGAGGACCCCTAGATCTGCAATGTAATGTAACAACAACAAAAAGAAACTCAATTGAGTGCTGATCATCGAGAACTCGAGACGGCAGAATACTTTTTTTTTGGTGTCGGGTCAGACACACACACTACGTCATTGCAGCGATTCCGAAGGTTAATTTTGGTAGGGTTTGGGTGTGGGTGTGTGGCAGGTATCCACCGATGTCACCTAAAGGGTCCGCCTTGTTGCCAAGTGTCTGCATGCCCTGCCTGCCCGCCCTTCAAAAATCCCAATCCAGTCCAACCAATCGCAATCTTAATCGCAATTCCCCAACGGTCGGCCGGCTAGAGCTGTTTTTTTCCTTTCTATCCTTTCCTTCCTTAGGCTTTGGTATTTGTTCTGCGCTAGAAGGTTGGATGTCTCTCATCCTAAGTGATCTTCTTCTTGTGTTTCTATCTATTCTCTGTGTTCTGTACTCGCTCTCTATTCCTCATCTTTCATCATTTCTTCGCCACCTATCTTCGACTGGACGAACAGAACCCTAAAAATAATATTCCCTACTTATCCTATCCTATCTAGATATCCATCCCATCCCATCCCCATCAATCATCGCCCCAATTCAACCTCAAGGTTCACGCCGTTTTCCGTCTGCATCTACAGTAAAGTATCTCCCCTGTCCTCTCCCATCCCTCACCCCAGAAAAAGACTAAAAACTCTCACTTACCAACAAACAGAGTCAGAGCCGGAGACGGACCACCTCCCGTTCGTCGGGGGCACGCCCGCAATTATTTTGCCTTCGATAGTACGGTATTCGGTCTACTGTACCTTGTAGGAAAAACGCATCACTGTTGTGCGTTTACAGCATATCCTCCGCAATGCATGTAACGCTGCAATGCAGTACAGGGAAAAGGCAAGGGCATTTCATTCATTATTACCTCTGTTAAGCATCGCATTGTACCGTATTGCATTATTGTTCCCATTTGTCGCAACCCAACCTGGCATTCTCATGCCCGCTGGGCTACCGAATGCAGAGGTGCTGCCGAGATGGGTGATGGTGATGTTGCTTTCTACCAGTACCGTGCTGGAGTTGGATGGGGTTACATACCGCTTCGAGCCATGGCCTTTCGGCACTGGGTGCGATGGGGAAAAGCCCCGACCAGAGCTTGGGATTGTGGATGGTCGATGGATGGATGGCGTGGTGTGGTCGAATTGTGGAAAGGTAAGGCAGACTGTAAATCTGCATGTGGTTTTACTGCCGACGACTCGGAGAGAATGAAAGAACGAACGGTGAGAGCCGCGCCATGGGACAGCGTCAGCGTCTTCGACTTGGGTCGGTATTGATGTACGATTGGTTTGTGTATCCATGAATCCTCTAGATACTCATACTCTCTAGGTCCTCGCTTTCTCCGTTGGAATTGAACCTACCAGGGTAAAAAGACAAGGTCATATCCAACCAAAAGTCCCTTGTAAACCGTTCAGTTCAGTCCCACGAGGAAACCGAGTAGAGTTCTCCGAACCGTATGCTTAAAGAGTGGCGCTCTCCCTATCCCTGCCTATAAGTAAGTCCATTATTGATACTCAGCTCTTCTTGAAAATTTCCTGGATCCTCTTTGCGGTTTCTGAAGAAAAGAAGAAAGTTAAAAAGGTGTCGTGATGTTTTGGGAGCTGAGGTGGTGAGATGCGATGTGATGAGATGCCGATCGATGACTTGCTTGAGTCATGAAGCGGGACTTTGGATGATATCACGGTTAGCGAGTAGGTTTCGAGGAGAAAAAGACAACCTTCCTCCCGAATGACGAATTTCTTTGCCTGACTTTTGTTATAACATCGGGCAGGAAGTTCTTCTGAGGAAGGACAGCACGATACGAAGAAGAATGCATTGGTTGGTGGAATGAGTTACATAATAAAGCTCATCCCCATCATCCCACTGGCCTTGGCACAACCCAGCTACTCGGGTAATCGTTGCCGTAGAGTTCCCGACACCTCATGCAGAGCAACAAGAAGACAGACACAGCTGGTCTTATAACTCCAAGAACGACACAATTGAATTCAGTAACTTGACGAACTTCCTGCTTACCTAAAACACCAACATGTCTCCCTCCAGCTTTAGCCTTTTCTATACTAACCTCATCTTCGTAATGTCATTTGACTAGCGGTTCAAAACAGAGACCTCGGTCCCGTGGTTCATTGATTCGCTAAAAAGTGCTTGCCTGGCCTTCATGATTCAGGTCAGTCACTTGGTGATATCAGCAAACGATGAATAAGTGCTAATTTTAGGTGAGGGTTGCAACTGGAGTAATAAACCTAATTATACAAATTCCCTTGATCATCAACGACTTGTCTCTTCTCTTTTATTTCCCCAGAAATCACACCTTTCCTCTCCCTCTTTTACGCGGCTCTCCATGTTTTGTTGAGATTTAGAGTCGCTAACAACTCTAAACGGCCCGTTATCTCCTGCCTTATCGCAAGCGCCTCCTAAAACGTCACCAGGCTTGGTTCTCGAACTGGAAGAACCACCAGTCCAGTCAGTCAGTACCTTACGCAGCATTCTTCGTCCAACCACCACTCCCACACGACAGGACCCCATCACGATATCACCATCCTGATCACGGCATACACCTTCGTATTATTCCGTCCCCCTTTGTATCATTATGGCTTCAGCATCTTCAGGCTCCTTTGAGCCCTCCCCCACCTCGACTGCCCCATCCTCTGCATCCGACTCTTCTGCGAATAATGCCTTGGCCACGGCGGAGAAGCCTCCAGATGACACCTCGAAGCTGCGGATGTTCATGGGGATCTTGAGAAAGTAAGGCTTCAATCAGGATGGGAAGGGCTTAATCCTGCGTGCTCCCCTTTCACCGCTATATCTTCGGGATTTCCAGTCAAATTTGCCTCTGGGTGTTTCAGAGATTTTCAAGCCCCCAGACAAAAGCTCTGGATATTATAGTAGAGTTGTGCTAACATGATGCTTGAATCGCAGATTTATTGGAGTAGCAGATATTGCTTCAGTCCGCTTTTCGTTACCATCTCAGCTCCTGGAGCCGACGCCCAATCTAGAGTACTGGAACTACCTCGACCAGCCGCATACCTTCGTAGCCATTGGCGACTCGGACGATGCCTTCGATAGGATGCTGGAGGTTCTGCGATTCTGGTTTACCAAAGACTTGAAATATGTGAAGGGGAAACCATGCAAGCCCTACAACTCAACACTGGGGGAATTCTTCCGGGTAGGTTTGGAGATACTGTTGGATACGGGAGTCGGTCACTGATCACGGCATAGTGTAACTGGGAAGTTCAGGATACTGCTCCGGCTATCACGGCGAGCAAGATGCAGTCTGCGGCTGGAAGTGCAGCGTCCTCTATCAAATCGAAAAAGACACCTGCAGCCTCGCGGAACCCCTCGCCACCCGCCGACACCAAGGTTGTAGAGAAGAGTGGGCGCGTAGTAAAGGTCTCATACCTCACAGAACAGACGTCTCACCACCCTCCCGTATCAGCCTTCTTCGTAGACTGTCCCGAGAAAGGCTTGACAGCGCGAGGCTTCGACCAGATCTCTGCCAAGTTCACAGGGACGAGTATAAAAGTCACTCCTGGGGAGCACAACTTGGGGATATTCATCACGCTTTCAAAGCGAGATAATGAGGAATACCAGCTCACCCACCCAGCTGCCCACCTGGGAGGCTTGCTACGAGGAAGTCTCAGCGTGACGGTTGGTGATCTATGTTTCATCACTTGCCCACAGACGAAAATCAAAACCATATTGCACTACATGGAGGAAGGGTGGCTAGGGAAGACACAGAATAAAGTCGAGGGAGTGATATTCCGCTATGATCCCGAGAACGACAACAAGACGAAAATAAAAGACGTCCTTGACAAAGATGTCCTGGCCAGAATATCAGGGAACTGGAAAGAGAAGTTGTATTTCTCCCTTGGATCTAAAGGGGTACGTTTTGCCTTTTCTTTATATACACACATATATTTCCCCTCCTTGAAGTACTATCCATTTTTCCCCCGCAAGACTAACCAGCATCCAGGACGCACAAACCCTCCTAATAGACCTCGCCCCTCTATCCGTAGCACCCAAACTCCTCCCTCCACCAACAGCCCAACTCCCCAACGAGTCCCTCCGCTTCTGGTCCTCCGTCACCGAAGCCATCACCTCGCGGCAATACGCTCGCGCCACAGCACTCAAGCAAGAACTCGAGGAGCGACAGCGCGAGAAGGCCAAGGAGCGTGAAGAAGCAGGCACGGAGTGGACGCCTAGGTTTTTCGTCGGCGCGACCACGCCGCTTGGCAAGCCTGAACTGACGGATGAGGGGAGGCAGGCCTTGAAGGGTTTGCAGGAGGATAGGTGGGAGTTGAGCGAGAGTAAGGTTGTGGGTGCGTAGATCTGATGGGAAGGCGATTTTTTTTCTGTGTCGGTAGATGGATGCATGGATGGCTGGATGAATGGATAGATAGGTAGATAATCAGGGCTTGGAGATGTGATGGGCCAGAATGGAAGGAGGCAGACATTTGTGCGATGTGTGATGATGAGGGGGAGTTGGAGTACAGTACATATGTGGATCTTGACATACCTAGGTGATTCAACTTGACTTGGCCTGACTTGGCTCTGTTTGCTTTTTTTTGCCGATGAAAGGAAAGACTGGATCGTTGACATGGGCATTTTTATTCTGTGCTAGTCGGTCAGTTCGGATGGCTGGTTTGATTGTTTTTATTTTTCGAGATAGTACAGATGCAGATACAGCTCAGGTTGTGATGGTATAGAAGCAAGCATTCCTTGACGAGGCAGACGATGAAGCGAGAAGTGGTGAATATGGTTGCATCATTTTAGTTTGTGGTTGTGTTGGTATTTGTGTTATGGCATAGCAGGTGCGGCATTCGTTTCACATTTATCTATGTAGTCTGGATTGACTATGTATGGGTGTGCGGGTGTGTGGATTTTTTTTGGGGGTTGGGG
>JAFJYG010001271.1:0-11141 GCA_017366145.1 Cadophora sp. M221
TGGAGGGAACAAAGGATGCGCGCTAGTCCTGATTAGGCTCACTAGGTCGCATATGCGACATCATATGCGACATCATATGCGACATCCACCTGTTCCCCTAACCCGTGACTTGCATACCGTAACACTATATACTTGGTCACACTTTCTTCGCTGCCTATGCTTGTTGCGCTAGACTCCTTGAGCTTCGTGGCCCATTTGAAGGATTCTAATAGTAAATCCTCGATATCAAGCTCCTAGAGTTCTTCTGCTAGTTGCTCGACTTCCTCCCCGCTCGAGGCCTCCTCAAGTTGGGTATAGATGTAAGCTTTCTTTAGTTCGTTTGAAGTCATATGTTGGTACATGGTATTAAGCTGCCTCTTTGGAGGTTTGGCCAAGTTGGTGGTGTCGTAACTGTCGCGGCCCATGGCGTATAACGATCGACTATCCTTGGCTAGGCTCCCTCGCTGCTTTGCGTTTTATTGGTGAGAGCTAGCCATGTGACCTAGAAGGCCACATTCGAAGTACAGCTTGTCTCGTCGACGCTGGTTCATGACTTCTTTGAACAGCCCACCATTGCGTGGCTTTTCTTGGAATAACTTCTTTCTTTTAGTGCATTGCATTTAATTTCATTTCTCAAGGGTAGAAGAGTTTCTTTGATTCTTGGCCTTGATGTATATATTCTCTCGAGTGGTATTAGCCTTTCTTTTTTAAGGTTTGCTTATAGTTGTGGTTATTAATTTTAATAATTATCTTAATAAATTCTTATAAATTATTTAAAGCGTTAAACCTAACAATTTTATTTTTTACTTTATTCTTTAATCCCTTGTAGTACTAAGCCTTAAGTGCTTTGTTGTTTTAGTTGGTTTAATTGGCGTACTGCTGAAAAAGAGTAGTGTAAGTAGTGGCCGCGCTATTTTGCTTAAGGTTTTGGATTTAACGTTTTGCGGTTCGTTTTTAGTTGATGTTACCAAAAACGCAATTAATGTGTTCCTTAAATCCTTTGAAGGTTTGAAAAATCTTCTTAAACTTAAAAGTTATTGCTCGTAAAACTTCTCCTTTAGAGGTTTTGTTCTTAATATAATTAATTAAAAAGGTTTTGATTTAATGAAATACTGCCTTTTTAAGAAAGAACACTACTGTCGGTGCAGTACCGGTAAGAAAGCACCAAGCGTTCGTCGATATATCGAATACGCAAGTGCAGTGAGACAGTCAGTCAAAAGTATGGTATGGTTGTAAAGTCTGGCTCTTCTAAGAAGTGCCGGAGGTGGTCTATATATACATGTATACCCCTTCGAAGGAGGTCCGAGACAGGTCCGTATCGCCTCAGGCCTACTTCTGAAGAACCTCGGCACAAGCAGTTTCTTGCGTACCAACACCGGCAATACTTTCTTTGGAAAAACATGCTTTTCCAACAGTCGTAAAGAGTACGCAAGAAGAGAAGTAACACTAGCATAGGTAAAGAACATAATATACCAAGGAAAAAGCTATCAAATAAAAGAGCGTAAAGAAACATTAAAGTAATAAAAAACCAGATAACTACAAAACCCTCAACTACCCGAGCAAACAAGGGGACTCCGGTTTAGTTCCGTAAGTGGTCTAAAAGTGCGGTGAAACAATATTCCGAGGCCGTTGGTGGATAATAGTAGCTAAGCGAGCTGGCTGTGAGTCCCGCCAAATCAGGAATTACTTACCCAAAGTATTTGCTATTATTAAACTACTTATATATAACTAAAGATTTCCCCAAAAAATTGTTCCTTTCTTAGTAACCTCTTTTCTTCAACACCGTGAGTATACCAAATTCACCTTGTTAAGATCTTGCTAATAGCCTTGCAAAATAATAACCACAATAATAGCACTAAGAGTAAGGAAATTAACTTGGAGCTAGTTCGGTGTAGTAATGGTAAGCTAATAGTTAAATAGTGCCTATTCCAACTTTTTCCGGCGCCCTCGAGGCTGCGTATCGGGTGTACTGCGTGCGGTGTATTTGGGCTCTGGGTGCTAACCCATCTCACAAGTATGACTTCGACAATTTTAATTTAAAGAAATGCAGTTATTGCGCTGTGTAGAAGGGGTCGTGCTTCCCTGTAAGTGAAAATTAATATCTTCTTGATTCTTACTCCCTTTATATTTTAGTTGCAACACTGGACCAGGTTCGTACATGTATCGTAGCTAATCCGTATGTAGTTGCCTTGGTTTGTTGGTCTAGAGTTTGTTGCTTTGGAAGCAGTTATTTGTGCCGTTCCTAACGAGGGTGAAAACGTCGTTGAGCTTGCTACCATCTCTACCACCGCAAAGAAGATAGCTGCGGTTTTGTTGGTTGCTTCGGCAGAAGCACCAAAGACTAGGGATGCGCTAACTCTGGCTTTGCTGGAGGAGACTTGGGCCCTGCGGGGTAAAATCCGTCAATTGGCGGAAGGTCAAGTGGTAAGTACCCTTTCGATTCGTATCAAAAACTTCATCGTAACTAATTCAACTCTATAAGAACTGGTCCTCGAGACCAGTAAAATTGCGGCGATCGTTAGTCGTTTAGACCGTTGTGGTGGTGCCAAGCGTAAGGCTCCCGCTGATAGTGCTGGTGATGGTCCTGCCTCTGCGGTAAAGAGACGCCACCATAGCGCGGGGGAAGATAAAGAAGGTGCTGAGCCTGGCTTACCAAACGAGGAGCCCATTTTTACTAATTCATATGGTTTCTCCTAGGGAAATGCAATGGTGCCTTAAATCAAAAGGTGATTCTTAAGAAAATCCAATTGCTCTCTTGTTTCCTTGCTTCTTAAATAAACATAAAGAAAAGTAGTAAAATAAGTGTGAAACAATAAGTACAAAAAACATAAAAAAAGAACTCAAAAACTCAATACCCCTCCGTTACTAGTTCGAATTGACTGCGGTAGGCCGCTGAACCCAACCCTTCATTCCAATCGTTAGGCGATTTGTGTTAATTAGCTGTTAGAGAGCCTTATTTGGGTTGCTTTTTGTCATGGCGTCCGCCGAGTTCTAATTCTTATTAATCCATCGCATTTTTGTAAGCTCTCGTTGTTCGTATGACTAGCGAATTGACATTATATTAATTATCAAATGTTTTTTCTTAATAGTGCTAAGCTTAATAATGCACTCGTATAGCGAAAGCGAGTTTGTACAAACGACAGTTGGCAGCTGGGGAATGCCCAGCTTATTAGTGACTTAATTAATGGTTGTTGCTATAGAAATCAACATATCTACGCCAGCTACCATAGCGTACAATTCCAAAGCAAGTACGGCTCTAGTAACTCTCTTGCATTTTATTAAGCTAGCATAAACAATATTGCCGTGAAGATCAAATTCCGTACCCTCCGGTTCGCCTTTGGGTCCTCTCCAAATCCTCTCCATTTTAGTTCCAATAATAATTACAAAATCAATTTGAGAACTCAAGTTTTTATTGTTGGCAAAGGATTCGTCTACAAAAACGTAAACCTTAGTGTTACGGAAATCAATTGAAGTATACCATAGTTCCCTTTGAGGGTTGTTCATTTGCCATTGAATGCGTAGATTAAGAGCCTTGACCTCTTCCGCCGTAGGGTCTTGATGTTGAGCTACCACGGAAAGATCAAATGCGGCTTTTGGCTGACAAATAGTCGCGATATAAGCTCCACGAGCGCATTGTTTCATGTAGGTCTTCTTATAGTCGTCTTTGGCAACGTCAATTAGCCCTAGGCGCGTCCCTTGTCCCTTCTGCGATATGTACAAGTCATTTCCGTTCTTAGTAATAGTGCACCCATTGAACATAAGGGGTTCAAAGGCATTAAGGACTTGTATTGGCTTAGTTAGAAACCCGGCATTGGTAATATGCTACTGCTCTTGAGCCAAAAAGTCATCGTTCCCAAGAATCAACGTATCATTGGTTTGTATTCCTACCATTTCAAACTTCTAGCTATTTTTGATTGTAATTAGTAAGTAGGGGTCGTAAGTGAAAGTCTTTATTTGTAGTTTCTCCATATAGTGCTTATAGTATGTGTTAAACTAATGGTTTTCTAACTCTGGTATATCGTATAGCGAAAGCATAATTATAAATATAATGTCTTTAGTGAATTTGTTTGTAATTTCTTTTGGTGGCTATGCAAATATGCCTCGTAGGAGTTTGGTGACTACTTATACGTAGGCTTGGGTGATGTCCTGGATTGCTAACCTTAACTCGGATCCGCTTCGGGGGTGATTTGGATGTGTAATGGCTGCGGTCAAAAGAATGAGTAATTGCTGGCTTAACTTTTGAATTATTGGAGATTGAGTTAGGATTTCTTGCTTTCTCTTGTTGTTGAAGCATTGAATTACTAGTTTTGACTTCTTGTATGGAGTTAATGTTTCCTTGCCCTTGACTTCGTCTATTATTTTAGACCTAAAGATTTGATGGCCTTTGATTTTGAAGTTGCTTTTATGAATTGAAATAAATACCCCTTGAGTTATGAGAGCTTCGTACTTGATTTGGCGAGACTTCTTAAAGGGTAGCTCTTCCGTGGTAATTTTGCCCTTAGATCGCAACTTAAGAGAAAGATTATGATTTCGCTGCTTTTTCTTTATTAAGAAAGCTTTGGCTTTTGGAATTATATACGTTTTGTCTTAACTATTAATAAAAACGTATAAGAAAGCGTTTAGCTTTTTGTTGGTAAAGGTAGGAATACTAAGAATAGGTTTTGTAAATGGGATTTTCATAGTTGGTTTTGATCGGGCTTATTTCAATGGCGATTTGAAGGCTAGTTGAGATTGGTTTTGTAGTAATCCTAAATTAGGAGTAGAATCAACGAAATCCTTTGGGAAGTTTTCTTTTTAATTAAAGTCGTCTGTTTTAAATAAATGTATTAATATTAATTAAAATGTACGTGTTTCATGGTTCATTTGAATTAAGCATAATTCTCTTATTATACTTAGAAATTAATAAGGGCCTCTTCAGCCCTTCTTTTTTTTCCAAACCAGGACTTGATTATTAAGCCGCAAGTTATGAATATGAGTTGTTCTGGGGCCGTTTTGGGTTGCAAGCGCATTGTTGACTTTATGAGTAGCGTGAATCTTACGCACTTTCCGCATAGCCTTCTTGATGGCGATAGCGCGCTGCTTAATGGACGGATTTGGTGGGTTCATTTTTGTAATTTTGGGGTATGCGCCAAAGACTAGCAACGTCGGAATTAACTCATTAGGTCCTGCTGTATTATTTACTAATTTGATGGTCATTTGGAGTTGCATATCGTTTTGTAAGCTTAGTTGCTTGAAAGTAATGATTTCATATGCTCGACGAAGTAAATAATGATATTTTTCCATTTTGCTAATTAAATAATAAGCCTTCATAGGAACAAGTTTAGGCGTACTTTCCACTAATCGCAGCGAGCTTCGAAACTTCTTAGAATTGAAATTAGTTCCGTAATTGTAAACAGTGAAGTCAGGTGGCCTAATATAAGTATTCATTTACACGGACTTGAAGGTGTTGAATACCTCTCGAGACGTAGCCAAATCGGGGGCCTTTTGGAGGAACTTCGCCGTACTAAAGCCGGTGGCCTCATCAATAATATGAAGAGCATACCTCTCTTCAAACTGCGCAATATTAACGTAGATTATGTGATTAAAGTTAATATTGTTTTGCAATTTAAACCTAAAGCGATGAGGAGCATTTGCATGTAGCTGGCAATGCTTGCACATTTCTTTGACTCGCTTTATAACGTCGGAATTAGATTCATGATCGGCTTGATTTAGTAGGTGCTGTAGACGCCGCACCAAAGGGTGTCCGAATCGTCTATGAAGGCGTTGAATCTCCGTTTCCGTGAGGTGGCATAAATTAATTGTAGTGGTGGAGGGTTCTAATAATTGGTTGGTTTTGTCTAAGAGAAGCCATGGGTGCCTCTTCTTGCGCACAATTAAGTGCTTCTTATCTCCTTGAATTAATATATTGCGTAAGTTGTTGTAGTATGCATTTAGCTGGTTGAGCTACTATAGGCACACCAAAAATGGTATATCTGCATCTACAATAGTAAATTCCATGGGTCCTGCAGGTGTTTTAACGGTCGCAGTGCTAAGCGAGGATCTCAAACCGGCTCCGAATATAATCCAACTTTGGCCCGAATGACTAGTATCAAGCTTCACATCCTAAATTCGTTGTAAAGCTTTAAGTTAATTAAGGCCTCCTGTGTTGCGATTCGACGCGCCAATATCAATTAGCAGGCCTTGGAAAAATCAATTGATCCATTGCGTAGTGAAGGCGTTAGATGAGGGTGATTTGACTATTGACGCTAAGACATGGTAAGCTTTGCGTTCTTTAAGCTGCCCTAGGACTTCTCGTGCATCGTACTTTGCGCTACTTGCTGTAAATACAGTCGTAAAATACGCAGATCTTATGTTGCCCTCATCGTTGCTATTATATATAAATTGGCTATTATCTAATGAAGTATTATTATCATTATCATCAAATATATCCTCAATATGGGTCTGGTTTTGATTTGTCTTTAGTCCGTTCCTTTCCACGTACGCAATGTAAGCCTTGAATGATTTGTCCGTCGGCTTAATTCCTTTTGCTTTACGATCCGCAAAATAGCGAGCTTTAGAAGCTGCCCTCTCGTCTTTAAAATGGCGATTACTGTGGCAATCCTTCTTCTGGCACACGATGCACCCTGAATAGCTTGCCTTAGCCTTAAAGGGGTCTCTACGCTTATTGCCATGAGAGAACTTCATCTTCCTATTGGAATAATGCGCACGATCGTCGTCCTCTGCCCTGTAGGCTTGGTGATGATACGAAGCAGTACCGTGGTGCCGTGATCCCGGATCATGAGTTGATTCTACTCCAGCTGCAGAACGTAGGCTGTCCATGAGAGTAGGAAAAGTTGCAGGGGCCTTGAAGAGCGCCATTTTGAAGAGTGGATCCCCGAAAACACCCTATAGTAGCTTATTACGCAGGGTCTTGTTGTTTCGCATATTATCGTCCTTTAAGCCAAGTTGTATGCTTTGAAGCTTTTTAGCATACCTCTCAAGTTGTACTAAAATTGATTTCTCTTTTTGGTGTAGTTCCGTTTTGAATATTGCAAACATCAAAGTAAACCAACAGCCTAGGAACCTAACCGCACATTCCTCTGTCTCAAAATGAGCATGAGTAGCCTTAACAAGCTCGTTAAACGAGAAAAGCTTATTCTGAAGGTACCGATAGTAGTACAAAGCCGCTTCGTCTCGAAGTATAGTTGAATATGCCTTGTCCCAAATAGAAAAGTCTAAGCCGGTCCTTTGACAGAGCTCTGCGAAGATGTGAAGCTTTTTATTTAGGTGATCTTTCTTTTTATTGTACATAAGTTTCTTACTATACAACTTCGCGAGAACAGCTAGTGCCTTGGACTGTTCTGGTGATAATGGACTCTGCAAAAACCACGAGGGTTGTGTTGGCTCGAGTTATAGTCCTATTTAATTTGGCACTGAATGTAGTCTGGTAGTGGTCCAAGTCAAAAATGGTGGAAGCGAGGCATTTCTCGGTTGAACTGGGGGAATAGGAGTTGGGTCTGGCAATGGGTTGTTGGTCTCCCTTCATGGTGGTGCAAAGACAACGGACTCTCGGCCTGGCGTATACGCGCTTTCCCGCTTGATTGGCACTAGTGGTGAGATTAAGCAATGCCCTGGTAAGTCCGCATTGTACAGGTCTTTATTACCAAGGTTAATTTCTGGTTTTGGAGAGTTAGTTCTCGTAAGAGGGACTTCTGGCCAACGCGAGTCTGATTCAGCGTAGTCTCGGACTACTACTCTTAGTACTAAAACACTTAGAGGTAGTGAAGGCGTTTGATTGTTAAGCGTGAGACGAATTTGTGGGTTGGTGCTTATGCGTAGAGTTTTAGGCCGTACTCTTCGAGAGAAAACCGAACCTATTTCGGAGGCGATTTGGTATTAAAGTTCTAACTGCTTATTTGGCCAAATATTCTCCTCTTGTGCCAACGCAATGGAGAGTGTCTTAGCCGTAGACTTTTCTTTCCCTTTGTGTATAAAAACCCCGCTTCACCTGAGTTTGTCGCGAAGCTTGCTTTGCACTTCGTTGCTAAGTTTGGCGAAAGTGCTTGTTGTTCATTCTTGGAAAAAGTTCCAAAAGTCGATAAACACCGTGTCCTCGTCTTTTGTATTATAATAAACGTTCAAAAATCGTTCAACAAACGCTTTCAGCTTAGCTATTGTTCCCATTGGAGATCCTTGGCTTAGTTCGTTAGACTTATTACTTACTTTGTCCCAAATTAGCAGTTAAGTATCATCTTTTTCTAGTTCGGGAGTTGATTTCGGCTGGTCTCTTGAAGTTGATATAATATTAGGGTCAACTCGGGGTAGTTTCGAGGTCTTATCGTTGCGTAATGAACACTAAAAATTTTTCATATAATCTCCTAAGAAGTAAAGTAATAGTTTCCCAAGGTTGCTCAAGTCTGCTGTACGTGTACAAGTACGGCTAAGAGGAGCCTCACAAGAGATAGTAATTAAGCTATCCTGCGATTTTGTTCAGAGAGTAACTCTTTAGTCTAAGACCTTGCTGTTTGTGGTACAAAGTAAACTACTGATTAGTGTTGGTGTAGTACCGGTAAGAAAGCACCGAACATTCGTCGATATATCGAATACGCAAGTGCAGTGAGACAGTCAGTCAAAAGTATGGTATAGTTGTAAAGTCTGGCTCTTTTAAGAAGTGCCGGAGGTAGTTTATATATACATGTATACCCCTCCAAAGGAGGTTCGAGACAAGTCCGTATCGCCTCAGGCCTACTTCTAAAGAACCTCGGCACAAGCAGTTCCTTGCGTACCAACATTTCCACTTTAAAAGCTGCCAATTCTTAGATTTTATTAATTCTTATTCAATGAAACAATACTAGTTTGTAAGACTATTATCTTCTTTTTTAGTAGCGCTTATTTTCGTTTTCTTATAAGATTTCCCACGTATTCTTAACCTAAAGATAATTATTTAATAGTTTTAGCACAAAGAATTCTCTTACTGTTAATACGCAAGAAACTGTGTCACAACCCGGGATCACGTGTGTCTTGGCCCTGAGGCTCGGCAGCCTGGCTGCACAGAGAAGCCAAGACGAGCGTCACGTGAACACCTGGAGCTTTTGAAGCTTTAGGATCTAGGGCTCTTGAAACCCTAGAGTTATAAGCTCCCAAGGGATCCCGCTAAATCATAGTTTTATATAAGTAGAATAGTTTCCTAAGTAGTAGAGCTTTGTGCTTAAATTCATATAGCAAGTTTACCTTATAATCTACTACTGCTTGTAACGTCTCTATTCCTATAAAGAACCAAATTATCTTATGACTTTACTTTATAGCTAATACTAACCCGACGAGCCTGTACGCATAATACCCGCGAACAGCAGGAACATTACACTTTAAGCACCTTACTTGAAGTATCGTCATTTCGAAATGGCCCTCGCTACCCTCGCCGCAAGAAGCGCCGTTGGGAACCCCAACGATGAGGGTAAGAAGCCCAAGACTCTTAAGGTTTAGCTCTTAAATACTTATCATGAAGATTGCAACAAACTTGAATAGTTTATACTTTAGTATAGTACCTACTTCGCCTTTAATGCCTACAAATTTGAGACCAAATCTCTTAGGGTCTTATGAATATCCTTTTACCTTCGCAATACCGCGGCTTACTAAATTAAGCCGGCCTTAACCAACTTTCTTATTAATTAATCGGCTACTAATAATTGCTTTATAGCAATGGCTAAGAAAAGCAAGGTTATCTTTAAAATTGTTGCTAAGTTTACTATTACTATTAAAAGAATCTTTAAGGATTTTGATGAAAAAAAGCAAGCCGAGAAGCACTTACTAGGAATCCACTAAAAGAGAATAGTTTACAACTACACCGCTAGATTTAACCACTATGCTATGCGCTTGGATTGGACTGACGGAGCCCTACGGGCCCAGTACTACAAGGGCCTTAAGAACAACATCAAGAACGAGCTCTTTTAAATGGAGAAGACTACCACCTTGGATGGGCTGATTAAGAACGCTATTAATGTTAACAATCGAATTCTGAAACGCTAGCGCGAGAAGGGAGGCTACTTCGCTCTCATTTAAAATCGCTGGCTTGAATTTCCCCCGTTGCACGGGAAACAACAAGGCTTGTATTAACTAAACAATAAAAAAAGGAATAGCCACGGGGACCGTCAAATGAATGGGGCCAAGAGAGAAGGCGGGCAGGCAAAGAAATAAATGAAGAAACAAAAGCAACGTAAACAAGGCTTGTGCTACACTTGTGGCAAGCCAGGACACCTCGCCCGGGACTGTTCTCAGAAGAAATCAAGCGGGCTACCTCATCGCCAGGTGGGACTAGCCGAACAAGATCCCGAGTATTAAAAGGCTACTATCACCAAATGGGATTCATAAGTAACCCTTTGTGATGAGGACTATGCGAGACCCTCTAACGAGGAATAGGCCCTTGATGACGAAGCAGTTAAGTTATTAGACTTAAAACAAAAAAGTTAGGTTCTTTGAAACAAAAATATAAATAATTATACTTATAACTTACTGCCATCTTTAAACAAGATTTAAACTTTTAATAGCTTTGCTAATAGCTAACAAGTATAGCACCAAGGGGGGCTGCCCCCCAGAGGCAAGCCATACTTCATCGAAATCAACCGAACTCACGACTACCCAAAGTACCAAAAGAAGTGTGTTGTTGCTTATTGGGATAGCAAGATTATAGTTTTTCAAAAAAACACTAGGAACATTAAGGTTAGGCCAAAGCACTACGTAGTCAATATGCGAGAGGCAAGGAAACCCTTTGTGCCAAAACCATTAGATAATTATCTTTGAGTTAAAGATACGTGGGAAATCCTCTAGGAAGGCGTGGATAAGCGCTACTAGAGAAGAAGGCAGCAGCCTTACAAACCATTGTTAGATCAACATTTGAAAGTTAATAAGATTTAGAAATCAGCAGTTTTCGAACTGAAAATACCTTACACCCTAATTAGCTATAATAATAGGTTGCAATAGTAAATAAACAAAACCACGGGAAAAATTATTAAGAAACAACGATAATGTGCTACTATAGCACTAAGACACCTAAAGCTACACCTTTGACCCCCCTGCCTTTTAGCTACAGTTGCTTCCATTCTTTAAAGAACCACTAATACACCCCTCTCCCTTGCCCTTATACGCTGCAGGCCCTTATAAGCCTAGCTAGCGTGTAGGTGGTATGG
>JAFJYG010001272.1:0-11140 GCA_017366145.1 Cadophora sp. M221
CCCCTCTACCCCTCCCTCTTCCTCCACCCCGCCCACCACGTCCTCTATCACCCCCTCTTCCGCCGTAATCGCCTCTCTGTCCACCTCCCCTGCCTCTGTATCCGCTACCTTGTTCCCGTTGCTGCTGATCCTTCACCAAGTCGATAATCTCGTCTGGTACCCGTAGATATTTGATCTATTGCCCATCAGCCCCTCCCCCAAAATCTCAGCCAGGATAGCAGGAGATTAGACATACATTGTTGCCCTTTACATACACCTCCGGTAATCTGAAGAATTTGTCGCCGTCCTTTAAAAGCATTCCAATCAGCATTCAAGTTCACCAAAACCAAGCATCAAAGACTCGTCCGCATCCCAGCCCAACCCCAGCCATGCCCGCAGAGGAAACATACTGGACTTGTCTGCACAACCTCCTTGAGCGTCAGGTTCATCCACGTGTCGCATGTAACCAGATGTCCATTCAGAGTTTCGCCATTCTTGAGCTCGACGAGCATAGGATGGCCTTGCGCCGCTGTGAGGAGTCCGAGAGGAAGCTGGAAGTCTGTCAGTAGTGTTCAGTTGAAATATAGGGCTGAAAGTAAGGCAGAATGTGTGAAAACTGATTTTGCGCAAGTGGAAGAAACATACCATTGTGGAGGGTGGGTTGTGCTGTGCTTGCTGATGTTGCGAGACCTGTTTGCGACTTGATGATATTGCAGCTTGATCAGATCCAGGTCACCGTAGAATTCAAAACACGTGACAGAGCCTTTGTTGACTTTCGAATTTTCGATCAAATGATTCTCGGGTTTGAAAAGTGCTTCGAGTTGAATGGTGAACTACATTGATTTTGAATACCTGGGTATCATTTACTCGGCGATAGTCGCAAAATCTAGTTCGATTATCTCTTCCGCTGATAATGCGCTATTTAAGCATTAGGAGCAGATTATTCACATTCATATTTCCTCAAGCCTTTCCCACCCATCCTCCACCTGCGAAGTAGTCCTTGGACTTGGACTTGAAGCATTCTACATCACTATGATATACTCGTTATTGCCTTTATTGAAGAATCCGTGCCTAAACAAGGAACTTTCTCCAGACGTCCCAGCGTATCCACCTCCGACCGTGATACTAGGAAATTCCATCACGACAAGCGGCACGAGGCCATGCTTGAGCGTAGCCTGTACGAGACGGTCCATGGGGACATTGGGTTTCACGAGCACGGTTTTCGTGGTGGTGTTGATTTCCAGGACATGTGAGAGGGGTTCCGGAGGAGGGATGGTCGCGTACTGTTTGTTGTGCCATGGAGATGCGAAAGGGTTGTTTGTTCTCGTAGAAGGGCTTTACTGAGACTGTTGCCAAGACGGCGGAGTTGTGGGCTTTCATGGTCATGTTCGTATATTTGTCGTTGTGGCAGGGCGGATTTGTGAGTGGTGGCCCACCTGATTCGATGCTGCTGAATTATTCAGCTCTCTATTTGTCTAGGACCCTAGCTGTTCTGTTCGGCAAATCCTTGGAAATTTAACCTTAAGTATCCTAAAATGGGGTCGCACAAATCAATTTCAAGACATCACAAAGGAAGTCAGCAAGTAAACAAACGAGCAAAATCACAATCTTTCATCAACACATTCTTCTCCCAACACCACCCATTCCCAAGACTTCTTGTTGGTCATGGAGAGCCTCCTTAGTATTGTTCTCCCAGATTCAAATCTCGGTGGCAATATCCCAGGAATGCTACAGATCACACCGAGCCCGCTTCTGCCTCCCTTGGATAATATCTCTTTGTCGCCCACCGGGTGATAGCGCGTTATGTTCCCCATGAGAAATAAAATTCCCACGTGGCTGCCTCGTGGTAATAATGGTATGCTTTCTATAGTTTTCTGGTTCTAGAATTCTTTGGCGTTCTGGAAGGGGAAGGGATATGAGAGCGATGCATGAGCGGGTGATAGTCAAACATGCATTCTGCAACCCTTCTATCCCTACCCAACCATCCGCTCTATCAACAAAGTCTATCTTTTGAAAGCCTCGACTTCCCATAGTTCGCAGCAAATAATCCGTAATTCCAATGGTCATTCTCACAACTTCGCCCCTACACTCCACACACCATTTCCACCAACCTTCCTAACATTCCTCAAGCAATCTAGAATCGGCCCTACAATCCTGCCATCCTTGATAGCCTGGTAAATACAACTAATTCGACTCCCTGTATTACTCTTCTTCATATTCTCCTCCAGGCTCCCACTTCCAAAATTAGGATGATCAACAATTCCCCTGTGCATTGGGACACCCAATTTATTCCTTACAAACAAGTACATGATTTTCGATGCTTTTCCAAGATAGGATGTTGCGTCTGGGTTGGCTAGGTACGAGGTTCTATTAGCGTTGAAGGTATTTTCGAGCGTGTTTGCAAGAGTAGCTGTCCACGTCGCGATAATATCCAGAGGCTTTGGTGGGGGAGTCGTGGAAGTTCCTACATAGCCAACAACAATATGTTGGACCTCTTGCGCGGCGCCGAGGAAGCGCTCAGATGAGTCTTTGGAAGCGGAAGTTGCTAGAGAGTCTTGCAATGTTTTCCAGATGGCGATGTGAAGCCTTGACAATTGTGCGCTTGATACGAAACCACTGAAAGTCTGCAGGGTGAGTTCTTCGACCTCTGGTTTCAATCGAGCCATGAATCGTGCGTCCATAGCTCGCAGATCTAAAGCCTGGCAGAGGCAGTACAGGTATGCAGACGACATGAGGGAAACCAGATCCATGGCTGTATGCGTGTACCTCGCACTTATCAGCGCTAGACTATTGAGCGATTGGTTGCTCATCTCAGCTGAATGCACATGGTTGCTGACAGGATTGGCAATGTATGCAAGTTCAGACATATACGATGCCATGTTAATATCGACGCCTTTCATCGAGTATGAGAGACTCGGCTCGTCGACTGCCAGGTTTGGTGGGAGGTTGTAAGCTAGCCTTGAGCCGAGGAGTTCCGAGCTTTGAGCGAAGATCAGCCTGCCTATTTTCTCTAGTGCTGTTCGAGTCTTCTCAGTGGATGAAGTAACGGATAATGCTTGGAAATTTCCGCCATGGTGGATTTGTTTGCTTCCTACGTCGATGAGAGGGTTGTTGGTGGTGGAGTTGAGTTCGATCTCGAGCTGAGAGCGTGAGAGCGCCTTGTCTTCGAGTCCAGGTCCTAACCATTGACTACTCAATGCGTACCGATCTTGTCTCAAGTGACCAGAGGAGCACAAAGCGTGATCAAAGCGGGCTAGTTTGGATTCTTCAAGAAAAGCTCGAATGTTATGTGCCACATCGGTCTGTCCTGGATGAGGCCTGACAGCGGCGATGAAAGAATCGAAACTCTCGGCTGTACCTAGCAACGCTTCGACTCCCATTGCTGTCAAGATTTGAGCCAGAATGGCAAGTATCTCTGCTTCATGGTGTGCAAGAGCTGCGACGGAAAGAGAAAAAGCTGTTCCATTTAACAACCCCAGGGTTTCTTTCGGCCCAAACTGAACAGGAGTAAGTCCAATATGTTTCAAAGCTTGGTCTGCTGGAATCAACTTCTGAGCGCTGCCATCCCCCCACCAGACTCTTACGTCTGAGTTGCCTTCTAGTGCACCTGCGATGTATGACAATGGGCAGAGGTCACCCGAAGCAGAGAGACTTCCTCGAAGTGGGACCAAAGGAACCAAGTCATTCTCTAGAAACTTGAGGATGCTTTTGATGACGTCTAGACGAACAGCTGGATGACCTCGGAGGAGCGAGTTGCATCGAACAAGCATGGCTCCTCGAACCCAAGATTCGGGCATGGAAAGTATTGCGGAATCAATTCCATCTAGGATACTCAGCTGGTGTTGAAACACTTTTTTATCTTTCTTTATTCTGTCGACATTAGATAGCGGAAGCACAGCACTCAATTGCATTTGAAGAAGAGCAACTTGCAGAGTATCTGCAGCTGTAGTACTTGTATCTGCACTGCCGCCGAATCCGGTATTAACGCCTAGAGTTCAACATCAGTACGAACTCGCAACATTTCTCAGCTGTTGATAACACCGACCATAAACCGAGCGGCCTTCCTCGAGTGATTGATGAAGAAACTGGACACTTCTATCAATCTTGGCAACAATTTCTTGCGGTAGATCGTCAACATTGACCTTTATTTTGTATCTGAGAGAATCGTCAGAATACTGTCATGCTCTGGAACCTGGAGAAAACATACTGCGAGACGACAACCACGTCTGATATCGTCAAAGCACCCCCTCGAAGATCGATTTTGTTCAGGTTTTCAAGGACAGACATCAGCGTCTGCCAATATTCCAGAAAGTGGGTTCTCTGCTCCAACATCTTAGGAGGTTTGCCGCGGTATTCAATACTTTCGACAAACAGTCCCTCAAATCTTCAATTCTTCAAAAATTAATAGTTTGAGAGAGTCCAAAATCACCTCTCAGACGAAACTATCAAGAGAGAATTCTAATCCAACAGTAGCCTTTTTAGATATCGATATCTTCTCAAACTCTGCTGTATTGGGCAAGTGCTTGTCGCATGTGATTGGTGTGGGCTTGGCGTTGCTGAAGTGACTTTCGGGGACTCCTTTCAAAAGTCAAAATGGAGTTCAATAACGTGTTCTCGCATCGCAAGTAACCTCAGGCAAGCAAACACTTACCTTTTCAAATAGCCAAGTGCAGGCTGACTGTCAAAGCTCACAATCGTCAATCTAACTAGTTCGTCGACACTCAGACTAGGATTGTTGGATCTCGGTGTATTCTCTGAGAGAAATGGAACAATTTCAAACCCCAACAAAATTGGGTTCTGTCCCTTCAACACTGATAAGAGTCGAAATAAAGATAAGATTTCCGAAGAATATGCAACTAAATTTGTGGCGCTTGTCGGTGAGGAATGAAAGACGGGATAAGAACCAAGCACCACCCCACGTCCTTAAGTATCCCACCCAACTTCATCTCATCCTGGAGAAACCATCTAGCAGCGCACAATGCCAACAAACAAAGCAATATTAAGAGGAACCCAGACGAACAAAGCAATTTAGAACATCGTGGATTGATCAGAAGCTGGAGGGAAACATCGTTCCACGCAAACTTTCTCGGTCTCTGGATGCGCTTGCTCCACCTCACGAGAGGCCACGAACTCGAACGTGACCAACGAAAATCATGGTTTGTCGCACAGCGAATTGGTGCTGATTTGAACCAGTCGATGCCAACTGTGGTAGCAGCGAAATTGAAAGATTGCATGGATGCACTTGCGGCTCGCAATTGCATCAAACTGCATGAGAGGTCCAAACCCGGAAAGCGCAAACGGAGAACAACAACAGGCGATTTGATGATTTGTACGTGTGTTCCACGAAAGTAAGACACAGAGCTTGGGTGATACGAATCGGTGCAGGTGCATGTCGGTGACACGGAATCAGACTCAGCTGTCGGAAATTTTTGCCAACAATCTGTCTTCCGTTTAGCGTTGAGAAGAGCAAGATTGCGCGAGGTCTATTGAAGACAATGTGTGTTCTTCCAACGTAAGTTGATGTCCCTTTGGTCAATATGTCGATATTGGATGTCCACCTCGGATCGACGATATTGAGAGCTAATACAACATGGCCATGGTAATGGCAGACGGTTGATTGGACGAGTCTCTAGATATTCAACTTGGAAGATAAGTGTACAAAATTCCGAGGAAGTTCGATGCGGGTTTGAGGAAGGCAAGATTTTGGAACCAATTCGATGGCCAGCCAATCAGCGTCTTTCAAGTCGACTCGCTTAAGCCAACAACAATTGTTTTTGAGAGAAGCTTTTGCACGGAGGTCTTTTTTGAAGGATATCTTGGAAATCCATTGGGCTTTTCAAGTTTGAGCAATTAGGAAGGTGGATCTGGGGTCCGGATTCAGATGACGGCATTGCCAAGTGCATGTCGAAGTGCTGGCACAGCCCCTGCCCAGGCACTATATAACGAGCCCAACCACCCGGCATGGGACCCCATTCCCGAGATCTGACGGAACGGAATAATGCCAGAACTTCGACATTCTACGTACTTCTCATTTCTGTCAGAACATCCGATTGTTTATCCAGTGTTTACCTTTCTGACGGCCCCTTACCTCTCTCTGCTTATTCCAAGATGGGATAAAACTCGGTAGCAGGCTACAAATCCAGAAACTGGTTCATCCTATCTCTCAGTGAACCGAGATCCACTTGACAAAACGACAAGGCTAGGTATTCTAGGTCTTGGAATTTTGATGCCGGTTAGCTGCCGATATTAAACGGCTCATTGGCCAATGACAGTGTCAAGTTCGCGGGGTCGGGGAATTTGCATTCTGTGGTGTTGATGGCAATGTTTCCCCCGCTTTTTCATTTATCAGCAAGCGGTTTGGAAATTTATACCCATACCTCACAAAACACTCACAAGCGAGTTACTGATTTCATTCAAGTGCATTGCTACAGCTTGCAAGACACATCTCGTGTAGTTTTTGTTGTTGCCGTTTTCCATTTCCTTTTCTCATTCCAAAGTCAATTGACAAGTATTTCGGCTTAACAGGATCCGATGATGACCTTAACCGTCCCGGAAAAGATAAGAAAACATAATTAAAGCTGCAGCTAAGGAGCTTACACCCACAAAGCATGCCTCCAGTTTCTTGTTTCCTTCCTTTCGAAGTTTCCGCCGAGACTCCAAGGTCTTATTTTTCGCGAGCACGTGAATACCCAGAGCCTCTTTTCTTGACACCTTCCGAATGCGGACAGCACAAGAGCGCAACCAAGAGACTTCCTCCCCTGCAGAACCAAACACCAACACCAAATTTTTCAAACCCCGCCGTTCCGTTCGATATCTAGCCAAGGGAACAACGAGCGGGGTCGTGCATCTTCATTTCAAAGACGTCTTTGCAAGGACGAAGATGATGGCGAATATAGCGCAGATGTATAAATGCCAGCGCCTGTTCCTGCATATCGAAAAGAACTCTCTCAATCCCCCTCAAGGAGTTTCGGTTCTCTAAAATAACTTCGATCCGCCATCATGGTTCGCATTTTGTCTCTCAGTACCCTTGCCCTGCTCTGCTCAGCAGCGGCTGGCAAGGAGATCAACATGATGGGTGTGGCGCACTCGGAGGAGTACATCTCTGGCGCTAAACATGCCGAGATCATGAAGATCAAGATGGAGCAGTGGGATTTCGAGGTCGCTTCTGGAGCCATGAACAGCGAGTTGTATCCCGAACTTGGATATACTAAGTGCGTTGATGGATTCGCTGCCGCCATTCCTGGTGACTTCAACAACACTTTTAGGTGCCGAAATGTAAGCCCTTCTCCCGAGATGATCGGTTTATTTTAGCTAAGATTCAAGTAGATGGACCTTTACCATTTCCGCTCACATGCCAGTCTTGGTAGTGCGGTGCAAGGCCAAGCTTCCTCTTCCTGGGGTTGGACATCACCTGACGGCCGCGAATTCGTGGCTGTCGGACAATTCGACGGAACGGCGTTCGTTGAGATCAGCTCTGAAGGAAAGATGATCTACCTCGGCCGTCTTCCCACATGGGATGCTCTCGGAGCCCGATGGAGAGAAATCCGAGTCGTCAAGGGTCTGTTGGTCGTCGGTTCCGAGGCTTGGGGTCATGGCATTCAGTTGTTCGATTTGACTAAACTGCTCACTCTCGACCCCGCCAACCCAACTATTTTCACTCAGGCTGATCTCGCTAGTCATTGGGGTGTCACGTCTCAAGGAAATGCTTCCGAGCCTTGGGATAAGCTTCCGGTTGGCAGGACTCATAATGTGGTTGTTAATGAGGAACTTGGCTATGCCATGGCTGTTGGGTCTGTTGGAGGGAATGTCACGACTCGTGTAAGAGAAAATATGCCTTGCAATGGCGGACTTATCTTCCTTGATATTTCTGATCCTTCGAATATGAGATCTACTGGATGCGCTGCTGCGGACTTCTATGTTCATGATGCTCAGTGCGTTGTTTACAGAGGGTAAGTCATTATTTTCCTCGTCCTGCACCGGCCTTGTTTGAATCAGTCATATTTTACCTGAACCCGCAATACTAACTCACGCTAGACCGGATAAGAGATACCAAGGACGAGATATTTGCTACGGCTACAATGAAGATACGGTCACCATCTTCGATGTTACTGGCGACAAGAAAATCGGCAACCAAACCACCATCATTGCTCGTGTCTCCTACGAAGGTGCCGAGTATATCCACCAAGGTGTCGTCCTCGATCTCCAAAACCAAGAGTACCTCATCCTAGACGACGAGTTCGACGAGGTGCGCGGCGTCGTCGGCGCAGCTACCAACAAGCTACCAACTACCCACATCTTCGATATCAGAGACCTTGAGAACCCAAAGTACACGGGATTCTACCAAGGCAAAGTTCGCACCATCGACCACAACCAATACGTCTACGACGGATTCGCGTACCAATCCAACTACGGTGCCGGATTCCACATCTACGACATCCGCTCCATCCCCAGCGACCCAACCGGAAAATCTGTGTACGAAGCAGCCTTCTTCGACATTTTCCCCGAAGACGACGAAGCCCCAGGTGGTGGTGCAGTCGTCTTCGCCGGTACCTGGTCCTCATACGCCGAATTCAAATCAGGATTCATTTATGTCAACACAATTGAACGTGGATCCTTCATCCTCAAAGCTACAGACAAGTCGCCCGCTAAGGCACCCGTCTGCAATGCCGATAACTGTCTGAGAGCGTTCCGCGCGAACCATATCCCTGGCCGTTTGGAGGAGAGCCAAGAGTTCTGCGCGGGGTATCTGGCGAGACAGAGGGGTGTGCAGGATGTTACGAAGACTTATGCGAAGAATGCTTGTACGAGGACGATTGGCCTTGCGGCTCAGGTTTCGAGTGCTTGTGCTTGTTTGCCCACGGCTACGATTCCAGTGTAGGTGGTGTACCAGTAGCTAGAATCGGGGTAGGGAGGGCAACTAAAAGATATTTCTGCTTGTTCGAAAATTTGTATTTCTTGTTGTGGATGTGATTGACCTGTGGACACTTTATGTCCTGACTCCTGAGGGAGAAGCATTGATTAAGCGAGTAAATTAACAGAAAGAACACAGCTTTAAATAGTAAAAATTGGCATAATCACCACATATCTCCATGGTCTGAGGTAATCTCAGCCTCTTAAAGCTCTGGGCTGAAACTCACAAAGAAGGGACGACAGAACAACCATCATCCCAGAGAAAAGTCACGTGCCACAACAATCTCGGCAATCAGATCTCGGGACCGATGGGGGCAGAAACCCATCATCAAACTCAACTTCGCGCAAACTCCCCCTTCACATTCCCGTGATTATTTCCAGCTTATCAGATCTCAGAGCTCGACCCAACTGACTCGAGTCGTCGTCGTCCTCCTCTCTCCATCCGGCTTCACGGCGTCGGAAATACATTGTTACACGCACCTCTATTCGCTGGTGCACGCCCAGTGGGCAATTTTCTCTGCAGGGCTGATGCCGAGCGTCGTCACCCTCCAACATGAATTCGGTTAGTGACCCGACCGACACCCTCAGACGTCCCCTTTCAGCATGGTAAACCCCCCCACTGGGCGACGAGGCCTGGAGAAATTGCCTGTGAGGGGATTGCGCAGCCACGACGACTTTTGTTGGAGGAGTGAGTGAGTGGACTGAGAAGGGAATGAGATAGGTGAGTGGGTGGACGTACGTGGGTAAGGAAGGGGGTGCTTTATCACTTCAGGCATCCCCTATTATGATCGTTTCTTCCTCCTCCTTTTTTTCGTGTTTGAGTGATAGTAGTGAGATTTCTAGGCTTCAGTTTCGGTTCCAGTTTGCACCTATATTCCATTTGAGGATCATCGCTGGTTATTTTGTGCTTCGTTGTTTATGTTATTTGTTCAGTTGTTGTTACCTACCGAATATCTAGGGGCATCTCGCCTCGCTCCTCTCAGGCATGCGCGGCCTTTTTGCCCTGGTGCTTCTGCCAGCTGTTGCTGTTGTCTCTGCTGCACCGTTCGTACCAGATGATCAAGTTGATCAGGAATGGGATCGAAGAGCAGCTGCTAGACCTGTCAAAGGTAACTATACCAATATATAATTTTTGCAAGATCTAGCAAGTCAAGCTAACACGCTCTAGAAGCACGCCTATTCGCCAATGTCGACCTCGAGATACCGAGTAAATCACCTGATGTTGACTCGACTACTCTAGGTTTCCGAATCGAAGTCCTCAACTCGGAGACTCCTTGTGGATTTGGAAATGTGACAATTGATGGGACGATCTTACCTCAGAGTGTGAATGGAGATGCATCGACTGGCAAGGGTTCTGTGTCGACAAACACCAAGGGAGTCGTTGTCGGATCATGGAACTTCCACTGCATTAAAGTCAACGGGATTCCCGATGCACAGCTATTGAAGTTTACCATCGACTATGTGGATGGAAAAGCTATGGAGGATGCCGGATTTTCAATGCTGTTCAGACAGTCTGGTCTTCCTGAGATCATGAACATCGAGACTGATCTCTCGGTTCCCGATGAGGTCGTCGCAAACCCCAACCCAGAGGCTCTTCGACCAGATCATGGAATGTCGAAGCACCATCCTGGAATGGAGGAGGATTTTGCTGAGTTGGATTACCTGTGGAGCCAGCTTCGAGAAATCAAGTACTTGATCCACGAGAAAGAGCGCTCCATTGCTCACCACGCCAACCAGCACTATGAAACCGACTTCAAGGACTGCGATAGCCTAAAGTGTGTCGTAAAGGCTATGGCTCGCCGTGCTAAACACGCAGCTTTCGAGATGTATGGCAAGATCAGTGGTGATGATGAGGAGGGTGGACATGGACGTCACCCCGAGGGATCGTTCAGGAAGTTCCCTGGACACAAGGATGGTAATCACACGCACCATGGAAACCATACTCACCATCTTCCACCATGGAAGAGACCACATTCTCGTCCTTTACCTATCTGCAGATATCCTCCGCCGCCACAACATGGACACCATCGCCCACCACCACCTCCTCCTCCACCTGGATTCGATGGCCCTCCACCACATCATCATATGCCACCCCCACCACCAGAGTTCGATGAACCGCCTCAGCAAGGTCCTGGCTCTCACGATGGCCCAGACTTTGATGAGCCACCACATCAGGGAGAACATCCTCATGACGGACCAGATTTTGACGGCCACTTCTCCCACCACGGACCTCCCGAGTTCGACCATCCTC
>JAFJYG010001273.1:0-11139 GCA_017366145.1 Cadophora sp. M221
CTTGTTGGGTTGGTCGTGAGGTTATGATTGTTTCGCTCACGACGCGGCTGCGGCGGCGACGATGGCGGCGGTTCGCGAAGACGACGTCTTCTTCCCAGTCGGGACGGCGTGCTGAGGGCAGTTGTTAGTACAACTTCATATAAACATCCGATGTGTAGCCCGTCCGATGTCCTGGCTGTGGTGTGCTGCCAACCGATAGATGGGACGAATGGAGAGCGGGGTAACTTACAGAAAAGACACATTTCTGTATTCGTTGTACAGTACGCTCGCTGATGCTTCGTATGAGGATAATAAATAATCGCAAGATGGGTGCTATCGTATGTATCGTTCGTAGCACAAATGCCTAATGTAGAACAGCAGTACTGGCGCAAGTAATCAAGCAATCGATTCAAGTCAATCAATCAAGTGAGCTTTCAAAGGCAAGCAAGCAGAAGAAGAAGAGGCGCAAGTAATCAAATCGCGAGAGAAAAGGCAACGCTTTAATATATGTAGGAAGAACCGCGTGCAAATGTAAAATTAATGCGATAAATGCAATGCGATATGATACGATCGATACAAGCCCGGAAACGCCGTAAAAAGAAGGAAAAGAGAAGTGAAAAAAGTATCGCAGGGCGGCCTGGTCTTGTCTGGTCTGACACTTTTCCAGTGGTGGAGGTTGGTTGGGCAGCACACACACCACCCTACCTACCTACCTTACCTCCCCCTGCCATGATGACGAGTGGTGATGGCGGGGTTTTTCCTTGGTGTTGTGATGGAAGAGAAATCAAGGCCAGGGATTTGACAATGCCAGCCCAGCCCAGCCTTGCCAGGTCTGTTTGGCTTTTGTCTTTGTCGTTGGCAGGGATGTCCGCTTCTCGTTGGGCTTATTGGGCACAGCTGGAACTGGCGCGGAACAGAGAAACCTAGCTGAGTGAGGCGACGGCAGGGGTCCAAGGATGGGATGATGTCCTGGTCAATATGATCTTGGCGATATACACGTGATGCCATGAATACCATGAATAGGGGGGCTAGCGAGGTTTCGGTAAGGTGTTGATTCCAGGGGTAAGGAAGAGTGAGGCGCGCGGTGGAGGACTGGTGGACATACAATACGTAGAAGCTTGGGGATGGCGAGAAAAAGCATATATCAAGTAGACAAACCACTCTTGTTAGAATGGGATCTACTTGTCCTCTCCGCTTCTGATCAATCTGGCCCTCATCCCATCTTTGTACCTCTGATCATTAACTAATTCCATCATTCTGCAGCCTCAACTCAGGATGATGAATCCTCCTCACAGACAATCTTTCGGACGATCTCAGCCTCACAAAAATCTGCTTATCCGCCTCCCATTAGCGTATCTCCAGGTCTATCCGAGCAATGCCAGTCAATTCCTCCACGAAGTCTCTGTATGACCGCCTCGTCCAAGTCTCCGTTTGATATCGCACTTCACTGCCCTCCGGATCAACGATCACAGCCTCAACTATTTCTTGCTCCGGCATCCTGTGCCTCAATGTGGCACACGGAGGTGGCAAATCCGCCATCAAGACGTCTCCATCAGAATCGTAGTGTACTGGTTGCTTTTGAGAACTTTGGATTGAAGCTGTACCGTCAAACTGACCAGGCTGGAAAGAGGGTTGTGAAGTCTTCGATGGCGCATCAGTCATTTCAATGTCTCCCTCATTTTCGTTGCATTCAATTTCACGAACAGTGCCATCTCGGACTACCGTAAGACGATGTATGCCCTGGATCTGGCCATCGTCGAGCTTCCACACTGTAGCAATGCCAGATCTACTTAATGCCCAAACCGTCATATGTGGTCCAGAGTCGATGGCTAAATCGATGAGACCCTTACAAGTGCCGATCATTTGGCCTCGGATCTTGACAGGCCACACGCTTCTGGGGAGGATACCGGGGGCAGGGTCTGGGGAATTGTGAAGCCACTGCTGCAACCCGTCTTCAGGCCACCAGTTCATCCACTCCTCGCTAGGCTTTGCCTCGCTGGATGATGATGCTTTGAGCCAGCTGGCAGTAGATGAAGCCTGTTTGGTGTGACTCGCCCCAAATATGTCAGTTGGGACGGAGAACAACCAAATACTTTGCTCCGGTCCAGTGCCAAAGGCAGCACAGACTCTTACTCCATGGCTAAGATCCGATCCAGCAGTATATGCAACGGGTGTCGATGTTGCTGTGGTCGATGACCCCGTTGCTGGGTTTGATTCTGGACAATGGAACCATATCTTACGTAGTAACTTAGTTGGCCCACCCACAGGCGCATCACTACCCAGGCAGAGAAGCCCGGACGCTGGATCAGTGAACAATATGTGGTAGCCCTAAGATAAAGTGAGCCATCAAGTGTCAAAAAGCACACCAAACGTTGAATGGACCACTTACATCGCTCAGTGGTATAGCCCGGTAATGATCCGAGCAATCCATCCGCCCGATTAAAGAGCTCCGGCTTGCGTCAATCCGAAGCCGGGTCAAGATTCCTTGAGCGGTCCCAGGCACATGACCAGTAACATCCTCGGGGTAGTCAAAGTGGCTCAACCCCCAACCGAATCTCTCCCAGAATGGGCTGGTCCTGGCTCGGTGCCCAAAGGCCCTCGAGGACATCGAAGGTCGCTCGTTTGGTCGGCCGGCACTGCTAATAAGCCGGAGTTTCTTAGCCGAATCAACACTCTTCCGAGGTGGCAGGAAAAATAAATAGTCGCTTGGTGCCGTAAGTGGGAACCATCTATTCAAATCCTGACCTGTAAGAGCATCTACCCAGTGCAATTCAAGCCCCGAAGAACATCCAAAAGCAACACATCGTCTCTGAGGGCAAATGGCGACTGATCTGGGCGGGTCATCTTCTGAACAGAGGTTTCGGTACAGGGATCTGGGACCATTCTCTACTGGCATGGAGCTGTCGCTCGATTCTGAGCTCAGGTCTGGACTTTGTTGTCCAAGATAATATCTATTGGGTATATCACCCTGGAAAACGTCTTGCCATGCGGACTCATCCCCCTTGACAGGTAAACATATGTCCTCACAGAAGATTAGAGCGTCAAGCATACCTGTGCGGTGGAGTACAACAATGACGTATCCGAATCTCGATGTCTGAAATGTCTCTGTTGATTTGTTGCGTTCTTGGGGGGAGATGGTGGCGTGGAAGATTGATTCAGGACAGTAATGTCACATACCAACCCCATTCGTCCATCAAGCAAAATAGCTATGGCATACCGCTGAGAAGAAGTGTCCATGCTGCAAGCTAGAACCCTCCTGGGGCATATAATGCTTGTCACAGGGCGTAGATGGCCTGGATAGCCGGTGAAGCCAACAGAATTTCGAGAGTTATTCAGCTCGTATACATAGACCAGACAACCGTTGGCTGCCATAAGGAACCTGCCACAACTGCTGACCGTAAACATGGTGCTGGCCAAATCTGGACCGGGGTAGTGGACCTCGATTTCTGTAAAATCGATCGTGGAGATTTGGCAAAGTGCTGAGTTGGTTCTGGAAAATCGCGAGATGTCGGGTCCCAAGGCACATTCTCGGGCAATCCGTTTGCTCATGAGCCATTCTCTACTCATTGTTCGAAAGCCGCTTTGGGGAACATTAGTGTCATTTTGGATACCGTCCGAATATCCTATCCGCCGAAGCATTGTGACGAGTAACCGATTGTTCAGTGAGCTATTGAACCACAAACGGCATGTATGTCGAGCCGAGTTGAAGTCTCCAGGTGCGAGTTGGTCATAAATCTGCTGTATGATCTCGGTGGGTACTCGTACTATAATCGTCAACTACATGAAGAATAGATTTTTGCGGGCATTCACTTACACGCGGCAGCTGGGCGGACTTTAGGGAGAGAATGGGGAGGATCTGACCATGGAGAAGATGACTTGACAGCCATGTATTCCAGGTGCTCGATTTTCAGATTCGGTTGAGTGCTTTTATCAGTAGGAAATGTTGGAGCCGGAAACAGTGGTCGACAATCGCTGAAAGCTGTAGCGATCGTATGTTCTGGTTGAATCTGGGAACCTTGGGATGCTATATCAAGTGACCGTCTCAGCGCTGAGTGAACCCCGGCAGACGCACTCCTCTTCCCACTAAGAATCTCGGAAACGGAGCTACATATTGGAGCATGGGGGCAAGGCTCGAGCAAATCATCGTCAAGGGCAGCGCGAGGATCATTGGGATTTTCGAATAATGCGCTGCTACGACTGAGAGTACGTTTCGGGATGCGTGTGGCCTCGGTATTTGTGGCAGATTGTGGCAATGGCGAGCATTTTGGTGTTGTGGTATCGGTTTGCTTTCCTTTCCCCATATCAGCATCTACACCATCCAGCCCAGAAACATCGTCACAGGCGGCGTTTCCAACAGTCATGAAATGGCTCGTGGCTGACTCGAAGACTGAAGTGACCAATGCCGGGCCTTCAAGGTGAGCAGACGAGCCAGCCTTATCTGGGTCTGCAACTCCCCTTGAGAGGAGAATTTGCGACGACATCACCAGCTGAAAGGTTGCTTTGATGTCCTGAACTCGGCTCGGGACATTTGAGGAGCCAGCATGGGTATGGTAGGACAATCGGACGGGAATAAGGATAGTAAGTGATGCTTGGGGAGGAATAAGAATCTAGTGACCGAGAACAAGTATAAGAAGCAAATGCATGCAATTTCAGGAAGGGGCTATGGGTATATGTGCTAATACAGGAACAATTCAGGAAGGTGCGCTTCTTATCGCCTCCTTCAAAACGCCGTCAATTCCGTGACCGCCAGGAAGAATGTTATACATTTGCGTCTGCATTATCTCGCCAGATGTGTGTGTCTCCAAGACTCACAGAGCTAGTTGCACTGTCTTCTCTGGTAATGTCGGCTTCAGACACGTCTCCATTTGATTGATTAAAATCAGATCCATTGTCGATCCAAAGTTTCCCCAATCTAGAAATAAATAAGTCAGCCTGAAACTCAAATTGATGATGCTAGAAGAACCTACGGTCCTGTCAGACTCGGGTTTATAAACTTCAGCCCCTCCTCTCTATGCTCATCGATTGTCGTGCTCGCTCGTCGGGCAAATCCTGGTGGGCGATTGATCCCAATGTTTTCGCCTGCGATGTTGATCTCCACATTGCTGTCTCTCCGAATGGACCTCAGAGCGATAAACTTCATCAGAGGCTCGTATGTCCTCCCAAAATAATAGCTGTACCATATGGTAAAGGGAATCAATGGAACGACGAGTGCCGCTGGCGTCAAGGCGGACTTCAAGGCGATTATTCCAGCCATCACTACCTGGAACACCCCGAGGCCGAGCATAATTCGATAGCAGATCATGGGCCAAGCCCCGCCAGTCGCATGTTGCGGATGATCCATTGCGTAAAGCAATTGGTACTTGTATGTGTAATACCCAAAGACGAAATATATGAAGCCGAAGAATAGAACCATGTATCCAGCAGGCTGTATGCTGTATACCATGCAGAGGATGTATATCAGAATAGCAGTAGGAAGATAAAAGCCGTACTTGAAGATCGGAGGCTCGACCAGCTCCGCAAAATCTCTCGGTGTTTTCGATCCCATTCGCATTATAGGGTATAGTGCGACACTGCCGAATTCCAGTAATCTGAATGGGAGAAGACCCACTGCCTGAAGGAGAATAAAGTTCACGTAAAAAATTGCAAATGCTTGTACCGACCCTGCCAGTTTGTACGCAATTTTTGTTGTATCCTTTAGGGACTCTTGAAGCATAGGCCAGAATTTGCTTGCCGTTCCGAATGCTGTGAAGACCAGGAATACATTGAAAAATGTAAAGAAGAAATTCTTCGATATGACGGAAAGCTCAACATCGCCTTGGGATATCATCCCCTGGTAGTTCGCCAGGTAATCGTACAAGAACGGGACTGCGATGTTAAGCAGAGAAACAACCAAAGTAGGTAAACCTGTTTGGACCAAGGCTTTTACGATATCATGACGCTCAAGTAGATTCGCAAGTTGTGGCCAAACTTGTTGAATGGAGCAGAGGTCTACCAAGCCAGCGAGAGCAACGACCGGGATAAGCCAGAAAATCGTTAGCACAATAATGAAGGCTGTGATTGTCCATGATCGGATCATGCGGCGTGACCGTGGTAAGTATGTGTTTTGCCAAACAACATCTGACGGAGCTGGGGCTAATTTAGCCAAAAGTTGCATTGGTGAGGGGTCTAAGAGTGCTTGGACGGCCATTTGACAAGCTGGTATCGAGTCCATGGTAACAAAAGCGAGAGGTGTCGGTGTGTAATCCTTCTTTCTTCCCGCAACAATTTTTTCATCCATCTTGCGCAACTGCTCCTCGTAGTAATCAATGGCATCAATCTTCCTGCTCTGCAAGTTCAGGAACCCATACCAAATCCTAGTTGTTGGGCGAGGCTTTTCATAGGCAGTTACATGACTAGCACCCATCAGGTTATCACCTTCGTGGCTATTGGTCTCTTCGTCGTCGTTGGCAGTACCTGAGGCTAACGGCTCTGGAGCTCGAATGGTTTTGGTCTGGCTCCTCCCGAGGTGTACTGCCCAAGCTTCCTCCAGCCTTCGTAGGATGTATGCTCTATCCTCCACCATTTTGTCCAGTTTCTTCCAGTCACGACAAAGGGTCACACTCTCAACCTTGCCAATCTCCAGCTTCTCCAAGAACTCCTTAATTTCGTCTTCTGACCGCAACTCGGGAGGGATGCCTGATAACTTGATTGTTCGGTCCGTAATCGTGGACTGACTCCCGAGATAGTCCTGCCGAATCTGTATTATTTTCCGAGTTTCCGTAGTCATAAAGAAGATAGCAAGAGCCGTGAAAAAGTAGGTGAAGATCAAGTATGCCCACAAGTAACTTGTGTCCAGTGGCTTCTTGCCGTCCTTATCCGTGGGCATAATGTCCTGACCATAGCTCCAACTGTCAGCCATGAAAAGTGTCTCAAACATCGCATTCGGTCCGTTCGGATTGTCAGAGTTGCCTGGAGTGGGAAAATAATCGAAATGGTAGTTGATCGGAGCGAGTATGATGCATGCGATGAGGAACATCGTTCCAAAAAGTTTTATAGACATCTTGAAGAATGCCAAAAACTTCGAGGCTTAGCAGAGCTTCGTAAACAACATGGTGCTTGCAGACTTACCACATACGCATCAAGACCTGCCGAAGCCAGCACTTCTTGTTCCGTCACTTTGTATAACACAGGCATCCATCCAAAGAAGCTGTCAGGGAGCTCGGGCAGATCTGCTGCAGCATCGGCTTGCCTCTTGCGTGCAGCATAGAGACTCTTCCATCTTGGACGAAGAAACTGCAACCGTCAGTATACTGAAGAAAGCTGCCAGCAGTTTGGGGGAGCTCACGCAGAAGCCTAAGAAAGCCGACAGACCCAAGGCGAGGGAGAGGACGAGTTGAACATATATTTGCTTCTGGCCATTGGTAGGATCTGTAGGGTCCTGCACAGTACATTTCTTCACGGACAGTGTGTCCATCGTGGATGACTGCTGGAGGATAATAGATGGTGGAGTGATGCTCGCGACTTGAAGCTTCACCAGATTCTCATATGCTTGATGACGCCGTATTGACGCGGTGCCACCAAAACCTTGATGCCCGTCTTGGCGACAGGGGTGATCGGTATGGGCGCGCCGCACCTAGAGATGTGATTTCCTGCCGTTGATGGAGATAATGTTAAGCAGAGGTCACAACACTGATAAATTACACTGGTGGGGATTAAAATTAACATTAATCGCATGAGAGAGACAGAGAATACCCGTCGTTATCCACCCAGGCCAGCACCAACTCTCGTGAGCATACCGCTCACTCACGTGACAGTCTGCGAATTTCCTCGTTTTGCATGATGGCCAGCGATTTTGGATGCTCATGATCTCTCTGCGGTGTAAGTTATGTCCACTGGTAGTTTTAAACGAGCTTCCCTGGATACATAATTGCTGCTTTGGGCTGTTTTGTAGGAGGGTTCGCTGCTCCAGCCTCCAGACCAACTTCTTGGATGCTGCAAAGGGGCACCCTCCTCTATCAGAATATTCCATTCATTGTCATGATGCAAAGTTCTACAAGGAGCCTCGCCATTGCCTTATTGGATAAATTATCCCGATCGTTTCGGGGTCTCCTAAACACCTCATTTCAGGAGAAAGCCTTGGAGATGGCTGTCAACAACTCGCTTAATTCCATAGACCTGGTCGGTCCTTCCCTTTTTCTCGTTCCTTCCTTTCCTGTCTGATCTGGCTGGCTCAAATGCATCTCCAAAAATTATCTTCTACTTCTCTTCAATGTCACCTACCTTCAATGTCACCCACCTAACTATCAATATTGAACAACATGTCTCGCGCAGCCTCCACGTTTGAGAGCATCCTCCTAGGTGGAGAATTCATCCAAATCCCTCCTTCAACAGAGCCGCGCAAAGGGACGCTCTTCATCGAGGCCAGACTAAAAGATGGGTTGTTAGAGAGCGGTATCATGACATTTGAAGGTTCCGAGGAGGTGAGAACTCTTCCATGCCCTATGAGTGATCACCATTAACAAGCTCGCAGTATGCGAAAGTTCTGGGAGACCAATTAGCGAAGAGTGGAAGTACTTTCGATATGCTGGAGGATATCCTAGCAGACGAAGATAGTGAGTTGACAGAATGATTCGGGCTCGCAACTACTAATCCTAGAGACTAGATGCCATTTCCAAGCTGAGATCTGAATACGAGAAAGCCAGCACCATATTACAGTGTCTGAAGGTCGTCGAGTATGTTGGGCCAGCAACGCTCGTATCATGCTTCGAAGCCTCGACTGTGGAGCTGAAAGTCCAAGTATTCCAATTGTATACCAACGAGTCGTCTGATGGCAAAGGAAATGAGGACGGACAACTGGGAGAACTCATTCCCATGCCACATGCGAGGTTCGAGGGGGTGTGGGATGAGTACGACACAATACCCCGACCACCATCTCTTACTGAATACTGATCATTCTCGAGACTTGTGTTTGCCCACGACTTGAAAGCTGATCTTGTTTGGATGATGACCAACATTCGTACGCACTCCCCCATCCCGTGTTTGGTGCCTCACATTCTGATCTGAGTAGTCCGCTTTTCCAAAGCTTTTGCAGCACACAATATAAGACGCAAACTCAACCCTCTAATTCTTCTTCACGGTCCTCCAGGAACCGGAAAAACAAGTCTCTGCCTCGGCCTTGCACAGAAGATCTCCATTCGCCTCAGTGGGACCTACAAATCTACCAAGCTGATCCAAGTCAAAACCGCCATTCTTCTGTCTAAATACTTCAGCGAGAGCGCCAAACACGTCGACGACATTTTCAATCGTATAAGTACAATGTGCGAGTATAATCCAGAAGGCTTCGTATGCGTGCTGATCGATGAGGTGGAATCCATCGCCTGCTCAAGAGAGTACAGCACCAAGGAAGGAGAAAGCCATGATTCGCTGCGTGCCACAAATGCATTGCTCACTGGTTTGGATCGAACCGCAAGATATTCAAATGTCGTGTTCCTGTTCACATCCAATATGTGTGATGCATTAGAACCAGCTTTCCTTGACAGGTGCGGTTTAAAGGAATTCGTTGGGCCACCAAGCAAGGTAGCACAGTACGAGATCTTGCGGAGTTCCTTGGAAAAGTTGATTACTTGTCAAGTAGTTCAATCAGCTGCCGAAATACCAGCTTACGACGATGCCACTATGAAAGCGACGGTTGGGGCGGAGAAGAGCGATCATCCCGGACCCAAGCTTCTCGAGATTGTCAAGCTCATTCATACGTCTACCGAGAGCGTCGGAACACAAATAAGTGGACGTAGTCTTGGCCAACTACCCGAGAAGGCGCTCATGAGATATCTCCGAGAAGAGGAGTGTGATCTTGATGCAGCTTTAAGGTTCTTGCGGAAATGTGTTCTCGAAACTCTGAAGGTGGGAAAGCCTAATACCGACAGCGCCAAATCTGTGATGGAGAAGAACGTCGAGGCCAAGTCGAAGAAGCGAGGTTGGAGCGATGCAAGTGATATCCTTGATGAGACGGAACTAGATTTTATCCATGAGGAACTCAAGCTCTGGGATCTCGAAAACGAACTTGCCAGCACTCCCGTCATGAAGACTGGAGAGAAGAAGCCGGATGCGACTGATGCGCTTCAGACTGTCGATGAGACGGACTTGAATTTTGTGGATGAAAAACTTCTTGATTCCGACCTGGACAGCCTGGACAACTTGGAGAGCCAACGTGATAACGCTCCTGTCACTGAAACTGGGGAGAGGAAGCGCATCTTTGCACAATTTCAAGAAGATCCCAAAGATGCTGCTGCGACAGTCAGTGAGATGCACCCTGAAACTGCTGGTGGAAAACCCGAGAAGAAGAAGAAAATGTGAGGAAGGGTTCGCATTGATGGGGGTGCTTGGATTTGCTTCGAATGGAGGAGTCTACGAGTTGGAAGTTATCACACGTTTCGCACACTGCTGAATTTGCTACTATTGTGGATGTATTACAGTATCATACAGGGAGGATAGATGGATGAGCTTGTAGCATGAACGATAGCTGATGATGAGATTATGCCGGATGCTTCAATAAAACTGATGAAACTACAGTACTTGCCCCGTGAGAGTTTCTGTATTCACCATTTCGGATTCCAAACCTCTAGGCACTGATTGATAAGATAGTGAAGGGGGAGATATTGTACCTTACTTAGTGTTGTTCTATAATTAGCCTAGATTTTAGGTACAAAGGTACAGTATATTTCATTTCTAGCTACCTACTGTAGCTACCTATCTACCTATCTACCTAGCTAGCTAGTTGGGTATGTCAAGAACAGGAGGGGAAGGGAATGGAAGTGCAGGGGGTGTACTGTAAATCGGCCCTCTCTCCCTCCTTTCCACACCTTCCACGTCTGGATTTCCTTAAATCCGATTTCATTACTCCGATCAGAGTAGTTCGGATACAAATCTGATATAAATCCCGATACTTAAGAGAAACCTTCTTCTTGTCTGTCTGTCTGGCGAATTCCCTCTTCCTCCTCCACTGCCCCAGACTGTCAGACTGTCAGATCAAGAGTAGAGGAGAGTAGATTTAGAGTTTGGGTGCTGGCATCGCATTGCATGGGATTGAAAGGGAGGGTTCGCGGCATTTCTTGCTGCTGCATTGCATTTGCATGTACATTTGCATGTTGACTGCATATGTATGTATGTATGTAGGGAGGGAGG
>JAFJYG010001274.1:0-11118 GCA_017366145.1 Cadophora sp. M221
TTCAACAAACCACATGCTGTTGTGCCTGCGCCTCCATGGTGAATGACCGCAGCCACGTGCTGGAAGAGCCATTCATGTGGACAGTCCCCCAAGTAGAAGACGTTGGGAAGTTGTTCTCCATCTAACTTACTCCAACCTCGAGAGATGATTGCTCGGACCCCAGTGCTCTTGATGGCTGATAGTATGATGGCAGTCATATTATCTGGATTGTCGATGACGATACTTCCAAAGCCGATGTATATCGGCGGGGGTCCTTGATCAAGAAATTCTCTCAGATCATCAGGCGGGTTAAAATCTGGCGTGTCACGGAAGAAGAACCCACAGACATCTAAAATCGTCAGCCACTGAAATCTTCCGTACCGAGAAATCAGTCATACCAATATGAGAATGCCAGTCTGCAGGTTTAGGAACGAGAGCTGGCGACCAACAATATGTGAAAGGAATCTTTAGGGTCTTTGCCAAATATGGCCCCTCTGCCGCGGGCACTAGTTCAAGTTCCAAAGTCTCTCGTCTCCATTTATTGACCAGATCTCCGATCCTAAGGAGTCTGATCAGTTTCCCATTGCTTGAGACAGTCGTTTCAAGAATTGCTTACCCTTGCCATGTCAAAAATTCCACGACGTTGTATGATAAATAGTTTGCAAGATTTGGGTCTGTCCCTTTATACTTTAGGTTGGCGAGTGGATGCGGAAATGCCTTCGTGTTACTCCACGGCATGGTGAACATGAGATGTACCGGGACACCCAAGGCCTGAGCACAGTGCAGATGGCCGAAGCTTGGAGGGTTTGCAATAATGGCATCCGCTACAAATGGGGCTCCTGTCTTGATATCAGGTTGAATGCAAGAGTTCCAACAGCCTTCCAGAATCTCCTTGATCATTGCCCTCTTCTTAGGTATATCTCCCGCCTGCAAACTACTCATCTTAGGGATCAGACCTGGATTCTTCACCATATATGCCATTAATTCCGCCGGGTCGCCACCGATGGGATGGAATTCGAGGTGAGATTTCCGGACAAAGTCTTCGAATACATGGTGTGTTGCCAATCTTACCCGATGGCCATACTTCTGCAGTTCATTGCCAAGAGCGATGAATGGCTGGACATCTCCTCTGCTCCCAACGACTTGTATGACAATATTGAGTTTAATTTTCCACGTCCTTTCTCTATCGGCTGGAGGTTCGGCGTTTGGTTCGTTTGGTGGGCTGGAGAGCAATTGGGAAAGCTTTCCGCTGATATGTGTATCGATATCGATATCGATTCGGCCATAATCTGTGTGATTCAGAACCAAAAGTTAGGAGATGTTTTCGTCATTTCGACTGGGTTGCTGAAAAGTTCATACCAGTAATGTCTGTCGTTCCTGGCCAGTAGCTTGATGGGCCAGATGGCACGCACTGGGGTACATCGTCCGTGTAATTGGGAGACCGTGGGGAGAAATTGTGTGCCATCTCGAATCAGGAGTATAGAATGCTAACAGAAGTTCACAGGCAGAAGACAAATTAATCAAATCGCAGAATTGTTACAAAATATACAAAACAAAAGAAGAAGAGGGTTTGGCAGCATGGGAAAAGCTGCATGACGTGACGAAAGCTCGAAGAGGTGGGAGGAATTGTCGGGCCGTGAGTACCACCTATCTCGTTTTTTATTGTTTCGGAGTCTAAAGTAGCAGATAAGCACGTCTCAATTCTATTTTAATAACTGAACAGACGTCGACATAGCCGCCACAACAAAATAGTGTCCATCAATTTCGCGAGTCAGGGGGCAAGAGTCGGACTGGGTGGGTTTAGCGAGACAAGGGGCGGCTGCGCCAGAGGATGAGATCGTATTCGTTTCCCAAAGAGGAAATTTCGGTTCGTATCTCGTATTTACTATCCAAATCGGGAGACACTTGAAAACTTTGAGGGGGAGTGGTCGTCATCCTGAGTCTCAAGGGAATGGTTTGGCTGAAACAAATATCAAGGCATATCTCCTGGGGTGCGTCTTTGATTGTTGCATAGTCTTTCTGTTTCTTATAATTTCTTGTTGCTTCAAATCAACTTCTTCTTGTTGTCCTTCCACCCACTTCTCTCCAATTCGACTCGGCTCATCCAGATCAATATCTTCAATTCATCAGCCTGTGAGCGAAACTGTCAGTATTAATTTCCTTCCTGTCCTTCTCGAAATTTCTAAACGAACGGTGCCGCTGAGCTTCTGTCATTTACAACTTCCCTTCAAGAATCTCCTACCGACTTTTTGTTCGAGGCGAGCAAAATATCTACGCAGTACACAGTACTCCCCTTGCATACATCCAATTGCTTACTACTCCCTCACAGATACACACACTCGATTATATTCAGCGATTCTACAACTCTCCATCTCCTGAACAGACGAAGATTCGAACCTCTACTCCACTCCACGAGGCCTCCCAACTCCAATGTCAACAATGATGGATCAATACTGGCACAAAAGCGGGATATACGGCATCTTATCCCGCGCCACTCTCCGAACCCTCCAATTCATCTTCGCCATAACCATCATGGGGATCTACGGTCCCGACCTCACACACTCAACCAGCACTCACACATCCGCAAACTCAGAATGGATCTTCGCCGAAGTCGCAGCCTGTCTCTCCGCCTTGACTTGTATAACGCATTGTTTCGTGACGGTTACAAGGGTTGCGTGGTGTTTGTGGGATTGGGTGCTGTGCGTGCTTTGGATGGCGCAGGTTGGTGTGTTTGGCTCGATTTATTTGAAGGGTGGGAAGGGGGAGAAGTATGGCGGTGCGACGACGTCGGAGGAGAGGATGAGGGCTGGGGTGTGGATTGGATTGGTCAATTTGGTGTTGTGGTTGCTTACTGCGGTACTGGGGGTTACGTGGTGTTGTCGTGCGAGGAGGTTTACGAGGAGGGGGAAAGCGTTGAAGGCGGGTGTTCGTGATAAGGAAGATGGTGATGGGAGAGTATTGGTGGATGAGGATGTTGAGAAGATGGCTGATCAAGTCACTGGACCGAGCACTGCTACCACGCTAAGTTCAGGTTCAGGTTCAGATAACAGGAAGCCAGTTGTGAAGGAAGATGAGGGCTCGGATTTGGAGAGAAAGAGGAGCGGAGACAGTTTGACAAAGCCTCCGAGCTACAAGTCGGTGTGAAATGAGGTCGTTTGAAGCGATTGGAAAGCATGCGGTCGGTCACCGAAGTATCAACTAGACCCATGATATGTAATGTAGCATAGAGACAAATCCCTCTGTAGTCCTTCCGTTTTCTGTTTTGGATAGAGGTACTAGAACTCAAGCCCGTTTCTTCCTGATGGATGGATTATAACAGTGCAACGACCTAACTTGACTAATTGTCAAATGTATGGTCACAGCTCAGAATCTTGCACGAAACGTGATAATAGACATTGGTTGTGGACTCGGAGTGCTGAAGCGATGAGGTGATTCAAAGTTAGCTTGTCGCAAAGGTTGGAGCGGGGCCGACGCGAAGCGATGAAGCGACGCGAGATTGACAACAAATCTCACGAACAGTTAAAGGGTTGCGCGTGACTGCCAGCCCTCGGCATCGTGAAGTATGGCTTGTCTGATTGGGAAGTAATAAAGGCAGGAAGATTTATTAGCTGATGCTGTACAGCAATCTTATATCGTATTGTACAGTGTACATATTCCTACAGCGGTTGCTCTCAATATGAAATAGCTGCTTATCAAACGGAACTCCTCCACACAAGGCCCAACTTCCATCCTTCACTTGTACAATGACACCCGCTCTCCCCCTCATCCACATAATCGGCTCCCTCAACACCGACCTAACAACTTACACCCCGCGTATCCCCACCGGCGGCGAAACCCTCTACGCAACCTCCTTCCTCACCTCCTCGGGAGGAAAAGGCGGCAACCAAGCCGTCGCCTGCGCGAAGCTCTCCCGAACACGCTCCCTCAACAATGCAACCGCAACAATCCGCATGATAGGCGCCGTTGGCAACGATGCCCACGGCCACGCTCTCATCGTCGACTTGAAGCAAAGCGGCGTCGATACATCCGGGGTATCTCTGAGAAATGACATCGAGACAGGTGTAGCTGTGATTCTAGTTGAAGAGAGCGGTGAAAATAGGATCTTGATCACGGCTGGAGCGAACCATTCGTTACGACCGGAGGAGTTTGAGAGTTTTGAAGAGGTGGTGCCGGATTTGGTTATTTTGCAGCTGGAGATTCCGGTGGAGACGACGGTGAGGATTTTGAGAGCTACGAGGGAGAGGGGAGTGCAAGTGCTATTGAATCCTGCGCCTGCGGTGGAGTTACCTGATGGTGCGTATGTAGGCTTGAAGCATTTGGTGCTGAATGAGACGGAGGCTTTTATTTTGTCTGGCTGTGATGCTCCGGCGTTGGAGGATGAAAAGACTTTGCCTGGTGTGGCGGACGTATTTCATAAGCGGGGTGTGGCGAATGTTATTATCACCCTTGGTGGGAAGGGCGTCTTCTTTTCTGGTGAAGGGGGAGAGAAGGGCCTGATGAGGGCCCAAAAAGTTGAGGTCGTAGATACGACTGCAGCTGGAGATACTTTCATCGGTGCCTATGCTTTAGAGGTCGTGAAAGGTGGCGTGGGGATCGAGAGTGCCGTGAGTAGGGCCAATGGAGCTGCTGCAAAGACGATTGGGAGAAGGGGGGCACAGAAATCTATTCCATGGGCTGATGAATTGAGATAGTACCAGATCATGCAATGGAAAGGTTATTCTCACCAGATTTTGACAGATTTTTGTCCGGGTCACACAATTGCAAAACAGGAGTTGAAGATATCATGCATGACAGTCCGAATGTCAACTCTCTGCTTCAACGCTTCCTGTCTAGTCTGCACCTCCCTGAGTACTTGTCCAGTGATCTCAGCATTCGTGGCCACCTTTTCCATCCTGTTGATTTGGCCATGGATCCAAGTTTGCATTTCTGCATCGTTTTCCTCAGACCCCCACATCAGCAGTGGCCACAGCATGCTCACAGGCAAGAACTCTTCCTCAAGGCTCCCTTCAACCATGACCCGGGCAGTGGAGCGAATATTTGCAACAGAAGCTTCGGTCTCGGCGGAGAGAGGTAAATGTTTGTATGCTACGCGATGGAGGTGGATCTTAGAGGCGTGGTAGTTTGCGTAATAGGTGCGAAAGGTTCGAGTTATTGCAAATGCAAGGCTAGGTGATAGATGTGCTGAAGTGAGTTTACCACTCAGAGCATAATCCATGAGTGGAGGACGTTGTTCCCACAATGAAGTCAAGTCCCGTCCAATTTTCGCTGCGATGCTCATGACTTCCGTTTCATCCTTCACAGTACCTCTAGATCGATGCCAGGGATCGATCAGCGATATCCTTCCCATGAATGATTGTATCTTCTGGAAGAACAGGAATCCGGGTTGATAAAGAGCATCGAAGAGGACATCTTCAATATCCGCTTCGCCGTTGTCAGTGCTCCCTTCAGCTACTTCGACGGTGGTCGCAGGCGACGATTGATCAATAAAATCATCATTGTTCTCGAGCAGAAAAAGACCCTCTCCTCCTGCTGAGACGGCACGAGCATCCAGAAGTCGTATCCAAGACACCAACCGCTTGCCCACCATGCGAAACTGCGATTTATCCGCCCTGCAGAAAACATCATACGCATGCTTGAGATGAGCATGAGCGTTCCCAATCCCGCCTTCGAGAAGATCGATGTAACTTAGGAAGAATAGCGTTGCGAGTACATATTCTAACGTAGCAGCTGATATGCTCTCACTCCCCGGTGACATCCCGGAAACGTAGCGTTGGACTTCTGCTGCGGCTTTTTGGTAATATTGCTGATACTGAGGCACGACGCTGCGTTCTCTGCCCATGAGAAGTTCAGAGAATGCCAAGATGGCATAGCGGACCATGGGTGATGCAGTGGCCATGGATATGAGTAATTGTCTCATTGATGACCATTTCAACTCCGTCTCAACTTGGGCGATGATAGGTGGCACGACGGTTCGGGTGAAATATTCCATCAGCTCTTTCTCCTCCGTTTGATTGAAAGCAACGAGAGCTCTAGAGTTGAGATCTGGTTCGGGAATTTGAAACGAGGGCATATTATCTGTAGGGGAGGTACTCCAATCCGGGGGGAGCTGGTGGTGGTTTGATGAATACGATGCGGAGAAAGCATTGTTTGATTGCTCCTTTTGTAGTGTCAGCTAAATATAAATCGACTTGAATACTGAATCCTTCAAAGAGAAAGGGTATGAGATATTCAAAACATACGAGACCACCTCTTTCAATATTCTGCCCATCAAGGTCTGAGAAGCCTTGACCTCGCCAACCTGAAGCCTGCATCATATTCTCCTCAACGCTAGGATCCCACATGAAGCTCGCATAGTTAAAAATATCATTAAACGAGTTATCGTTCGCAGGATACCCAGAGCCAGTCATATTCGGTAGAGCAGAAGCGGACAGAGGGGCCGATGACCCTGACCCATTCGACGTGTACGAATCTGCTCCATTGCCCTGCCGGAAGCTTGAAGAGGCTTGTCTAGATGGTTGCTGTGCTGGTCTCCAGACACATTCTAGATTTAGACGTTCGCAGTGAGAACATCGTGGTTTGTGTTCATTGCACCTGACTTTTCGACGGCTTGGGAGGTTTAGCTGATGGCCTGGATTGGTTGAGAGGAAGTCGTACCTCACTTACCGACATGTCAAGCAGCCTGATTTAGATCTTGGAGGCCGTCGGGGAGTAGGAGAACCAGCAGATGAATGTGAGCGAACAGATTCGTCCATGGTAGTGCCAATAGCGACGATCAGCTCTTATTTTCAGGGGGTCTTCACACTTGTCGCCGTGCTTCTCCAGACTGGGGTATATCCAGGATCCTGAATTGAGGCGAGTCGAAATATCGCGATCAGTCGATGGCTTTCAGAAATGGTTCTGTATATAACCAGTTGCTAGGGATTCATGTAGGTCTTGATCCTCGTTAGGGGTTGCATAAAGCCTGGGGTTGGGAAATCTGGGGAATTCGCGTCACGTAAAACTCAAACAGCGGGGATGTGGGGGTTGGGTCACATGATTATCTTGGACATAAACTTCGTCGTTGGCTTCTATTTGTTTGAAGAAGAAGAAAAATAGTGTACTTGAGGATTCTCTGATGATGACGAGAGCTGCTTATTTTCCCCATTCTGTTGCAAATCGTTTTGCGTCGTGGAGCTCGATGAGCTGTGCCGCTTCCACGAGCACTGAAGGGGAAGTGATGACCAAAACAAAAGGGATAATCAAATGACCACAGCAGAGAAGCAGAAACTAAAAGAACAAACTAGGAACTAAAATAAAAGATTCCAAGTCGTTGGTGCAGACAGTCATTATTATAAGGGTATCTCATGCCTTCGCCAATTTCTTAAGGCTGACCTCCTTCGCCTCCAGGGGTTTCATAATTCCCATAATCCACTCCTGCTTCTTCGCGTCCAAAAACTTAGGATACGGACGACGAGTATGACAACTCGACTCTGGATATCCTAAATACTGCGCAACGACCCATTTCGTACCATTGATGCCACCTTTCGCGAACCCCCATTCCACCGCTGCAAGTTCGATTTGCGCCTTCTCAGCTGCTTTCCTATCACCGCTGAGGGAGAGGTTGTAGAGTTCGATGCATGTCTAATATTTGTGTTAGCAAGAGAAAAAGACAAAATGGAATGTGATGAGGATAACGCACTCTTGGGTAGATATTGGCAAGGCCAGTGATTGTTCCCACTCCTCCAACGGATATGGCTGGGAGGAGCCAGTCACTCTGTCCAGCAAGAGCACAGAAGGTCTTGGGCTCGAAAACGGAACGCACTCGGGCGACCTTTGCGATACCACCGCAAGTTAACTTGACACCAACAATATTTGGGTGAGCGCCCAGTGTCTCGAGCATCTCGGAGTTGACATCTAATCCTGCTGATACGCCTGGGAAGTTATAGATAAGTACTGGGATGGGACTTGCGTCGGCGAGCTGATACTTCACTGTCAGCAAAAGACAATTTCAGAAGAAAAAGGTAACTCGCCTCGCGGAAGAAAGCTACAATGGCATCTTCGTCCATGGCGAAGTGGAAATAACTCGGTACCATCACCAGTGCATAGTCAGCTCCAGCTTCCTTCCCCAACTTCGTCTCTTCAATCACAGCTCTTGTTGATCCACCTCCACATCCCAGGATGACTGTGAGATCTGGTCTGCCGAGAGATATGGCCAGTTCGCGGGTCGTGCTGACGAGTTTCCCTTTTTCTGTAGCGGATAGTGCGACTGCTTCTCCGTTTGTGCCAGCGAGAACAACTGTGGTTGTTAGATATCTGCTCGCGCAGAATGGGGGATTCGGTGTACTTACTGCCGTGTAATCCAGACTCGATGAGAAAGCTGATATGCTTTCTTTGTGTGTCCCAGTCAATCTCCTGGTTGGCATCGTCCAAGAACCATGTTAAACTTGGGACATGTACACCTGGAGGAAAAGGCTTTCCAGCCTTGGATACTCCATTGGTTCCGTTTGAGATGGCCATGGCTGTTCTGGGTCTTAGACTGTAGGAAGAGGGAGATTATACGATCGATCGAAATTGAAATGATCAAACAGAGAGGGAAATTGAAAGATGGAGAACTTAAGAAATGCCAGTTCCAAAAGCTTAGGAAACTTTTCTGTTATCAACCCCCGCGTACAGTGGGGGTGGACCACTTGGAGGACCACCTATCCCTCGATGTGATAGCACATCCGATGAGGTCCACCCATCAGCATCACCCTTGCGAGTCAACCAAGTTGCATGTTCCCATCACCTGCTCACCAGTTTTCTTTCCGACGCGACTTGAGTTGAGGCGATCGTCAGATATCTGCCGATGGGTAGCAACCCTTGTCAGTGTTTTGCCGACGCGAGGCGACCCGACCGACGGCTTTATCACAAATTCCAACAACTTGGTCGCGCCGCTTCTTACAGCACCAGCATAACTCGCAAGTAAACCCCAGATTATAGATCGCTTCCCAAATCCCAATGCATGAATTCACTACTTTACCGACGCGATAGCGATGCCACACAAGGACATCACTTCCCCATACTGAAAAACATCCAGCCCAAGGGTTTACCCCTGAATCTCGCTAAACATTCTCTACCGACCCGAGCCGACTTTACCCCAAACAGTTTGGTTCCTCGCTTCATTCTCCGAGCAAACGGTCAGCTCCCATCCCCAGAAAACGCCCCGCATGCACCCCGTTCCCCACGACACGATTCAGTCAGTGTCGGTCGGGTCGTTCAAAGATGGGCTCGATGAGATGGGGTGCGTTCGTACCCATATATGTATCCCATGTCTTCCCCTTCTCGATTTACTCTTCACACCTCGTCACAGTCTCATCAACGACGGACGATCTCTACCGCCCCGGCAATTGTACTGTACTGAACGCTGAAGATGTCCATGACCATGGGGAAACCAAAGATGGATTGGTATACACTCGGTATTGCGATGTTCGCCGCTATTGGGACGTTCCTCTTCGGCTTCGATACTGGTATTGCGACGACTACCATTGCTCACCAGAGTTGGGTTGATTACATGGACAAGCCGAGCAAGTCTGAAGTCGGAGCTGTAAGTCCATCATCTCTTTCCAGTTCCAGTCTTGGGTTCCTTTTTTTCTCTCTTTTGCTGATGAAATTTTCGGTAGATTGTCTCTATTTACATTGCTGGTGAGGCAGTGGGTTCCATCCTACAAGTCTTCGCTGGAGATAAACTCGGTCGTATCCGTTTCATGCAGATCATGTGTATCATTGTCACAATCGGTACCGCGATCCAAACCGGTGCAGCGAACTATGGGATGTTTGTCGCTGGTCGTTTCATGGCTGGATTTGCTGTTGGGTACATTCACCCTTCCCGACCCTTGATGCTTGAGCTGATGGATATAACAGAGGAATGGTAGGTACCGTCCCCGTCTACCTGAGTGAGATCGCAGCTCCAGCAAACCGCGGCCTCATCGGCGGTATCTCTGGCGTAGGAATTAGTTTCGGCTCCATGATGAGTAACTGGGTTGGCTTCCTCTGTGGTCTCGCACCATACGGACAACTCCAATGGCGACTTCCGCTTTCCCTCCAGATCCCATGGGGTATCATCATGTTCATCGGCCTCACGACATTCATGCCCGATTCTCCACGCCAGTTGATCCGAGCTGGGAAGGTCGACAAAGCTCGTCTTGAGTTCTTGAAGATCCGGAGGGATCTGGCTTCCGAGGAGAGTACGAGGGAGTTTGCGTTTATGCATGCGCAGATTGAGTTTGAGATGGCGAGGGAATTGACGTCGTATAAGGAGATCTTTAAGCTCTTTAAACGTCGTGTCTTGGTGTAAGTTTCCCACATTTTCCACCAATCCCGGCTGTGTAAATGCTAATTGGGTTGGGTTTCAGGTCCATCGCTGTCCAGACAATGACTTCTCTCACCGGAACAAACGTCGTCGGTGTAAGTTGACCTCACCCCAGAGGCGGCCCCTTCAAATGCTAATCGGAATTCTAGTACTACCAAACGATCTTGTACAAAGGCCTTGGTTTCAACCCGACTATTGTACTCTGCTTAGCTGGTGCATACGGTACAGTGGGATTTATCTCCAACTTATTGACGACAGTCTTCCTCACCGATGCTTGGGGGCGTCGCAAGATGTTGATTACTGGTCTTGCTGGCGTCTGTTTCTGGGAGGTCTACTCCGCTATCATGCTCCGACAATTTAACGGTTCGGATAATACCGTCGGCAAAGGATTCACCATCGCTGGGATCTATATCTTTTGTGTGACTTACTGTAAGTCATCATTAATCAATTTCTAAGTGTGGAAATATGATGTGCGGTACTGATGAATGACAGTTGGGATGATAAACAGCACAACTTGGTTGTACGGCGCTGAAGTCGTACCTATCATCCTCCGCAACAGAGTTATGGGCGTAGCTTCATTCTTCCATTTCGTCGTCAACGTCGCGAGTAAGCCTCGCTCCCTCGCCCCCTCCCTTACAAACACATCTCATCCCCTACAAATAAATAAAACTTTGGAGACTAACCATGTCCGCAGTCACTCAAGCAGGCCCAACAGCATTCGCCAATATCCACGAGAATTACTTCTACGTCTTCGTAGGATGCTCCTTCTTCTTCCTCGTCATGGCGTATTTCTTCTTTCCGTAAGCCTCCCC
>JAFJYG010001275.1:0-11073 GCA_017366145.1 Cadophora sp. M221
CTAGGTTACATAGGTTGTATTATTTATAAGAAGATAAATTATTATAATAATTATTACTTTAATGAAAAGTAAGTTACGTTAAAAGTAAAATACTTTATAATACGTAAGGTCGAAGGTATAAAAGTTATAAACAATTATTTTAAGAGTTACTTAATATATACGAAGACATTTGTATTTAATTTAAATTATATTTAAACTATCTTCGGGTATTATTTGAATATTAAAAAGGATTTTAATACTTTATTAAAATTAAAAATTTCTTTAAGTATTTAAATAACAATAGTAATAATAAAAATATATACTTTATAATTATATTTACGATCAATACGACGGAGTATAACGAACAAAAAGTCATAAAGAAACTTAATAAGTGAAAGACTATTTATATATTAAAAAGTAAGATTAATAAATCTACTTTTATAACGGCCTTTATAATATAATAAATAAACCAATTCTTTTAAGGCCTTTTAATTAATAGTGCTTTTAATAAGAATATAAGGGGTATTAATTAATTATGAGTATTATAAAGAATTTAATAAGTTAAGTTTAATACAAGTTAGGCGGGGTATAATCGGATTATATTTAAAACTAATTTACGTCTTTTTTTCAAGAGATATATGAGCATTATTAAAAATATATAAATACTTTACATTAACTTCGCTTTAAGCTATAAGACGACGTTAACTTTAATTATATAATTTACGTTAATATAATTTGTGTGAATATTGGTATTCACGTAATCAACGTGAATACGAAGGACGGTGAAAACAGAGGTTGCAGGACACAGGGAGTAATTGATAGCACTCGACGCTAGCTACTTTGGGACTAGCCCATGATGAGAGCCTCTCATATAGAGCTCTCATCGACAACATAGAGTAGCTCTTGAGACTTGAACAAATACATACCTGCAATCAAAGCCTTGCACCGTGTATATCGAGTCTCACCACGATTGACTAAGTTGTTACTTATTGCGGGAGCTCTAGGTAACATAGTGCAATCAACACTGATCAGCTTGCAGATCAAAGCACTCGAATCGCGCTGTCCCGCCAAAGACAGCAAAAGGAGAGAGTTGTTGAGAACACTACGAGGGTAGTACTTTGAACCTACCACTACGACAGCCTTACGCAGGAATCGGGAGATACTGTATTGACTGAATTCGTAAAGGCAAACCGACCCCAGGTTTGGCTAACGATTCCCACTACTTCACGCGGGCACCGGGATGGTACCGTATTAGCAGGACCTTTGGAATCAAATTAAACAACAAAAACCGGCAAAAACAACTCACCAAACAACTCCTCACACTTGTAATCGTACAAAGAGACCGACGCGCGCGACGATTACGTAAAAACACCGATTTTCGACATCAAATTCGACATCCGACATTCGACATCCCGCCCCCACCTTACCATAACACTTCAAAAGACCTCCACCCCTACACAACTACGATACACCAAACCTCAGCTACTTAACGGCAAGTAAACCTACCTAAGCATGGCTCGATCACGCCATAACTCAAATAACTATGAGGACGCACTGCCTTTCAGTGAACCACCCGACCGACCTCCATCGGAATACAACAGACCCCCTAGCGAACCACCTTTAGAGAACAACAGATCACCCAGCCATAATATGTTCCACCAACCAAAGTCAGGAGAAGGTTCCCAAGCCAAAGACCTTTACGAGGCACCTAAGAAAAAGAAAGGAGATAGATATTCGCTACCCCTACCGACCGAGCGCGATTACTCCGACTTCGACGACCGCATTCAGAGATATCTCGACGGACATTACGATGACGAAGATTTACGCATGGAGTTTCAAGACGACTTCATTGAATGGAGCCTACAATCATGGAGCGTTATACGCAAGGGCAAACTCAACAAGATGATTAGGGTATTAAGATCAAGGGGAATTAACGTCAGTACAACACTACCACCGGCACAAGCTTTATGGGACTGTCAAACCGAAGAAGATTTACCAGCATGGGAAGACGACGAGATATTAGCCATGCAAGAACAACTTCTTCCCTCTAAATCAGCATACTTCGATCTCCGCCTACGACAAATGAAGAAGGTTAATTACACACCGCTCAACCAAAAAGCATTTGAGAAGTCACCACAGATTAATAATAATCGGACTACTCAACCACCAAAGGTTCACTACGGCTCTTCACCAGTACGCAGGGATACAACGACTCAAGCTCGGCCTCAATATCAAGAGACACCAAGTCCGCGACTTCCATATCAAGAAACACGTGAGCCGCGACTTCCAGATCGAGCACCAGAACGACAAAATGCAACACCTCCAGGGAACCAACGCCCCCCACTCAACGAGAACCAACCAGAGTATTTAAACACACACAACTACCGAGAGGAACTGTTCCCCCGACAACAACGGCACAAGGACGCAGAGCCACTACATGTGGAGCAGCGCGAACCAAGTCAACACAAGACTCGGCAGTACCCTAATGTGCAACAACAACAGCAAACTAACGAGTACTATAATATGCTACCGCAACCACCACCTGAGAGAGACTACGGAGGATTGGGACCGAAACTCGTACAATTGGCAAAGATGTACAAGACTGACGACAAATATGCCGGCGACAGCGACATGTTTGGACCCAAACTCAGTATTTTCTACGACTATTGTATGAGAACCGACATAAGCAGGAACGACTACGGAAAGGCTTTCCCAACAATGCTGCGAGGAGACGCACAGACGTATTACTACAACAGTCTGATGCACAGGGAGCTAGTATTTGAGGACTTGGCAATGGCTATTTCTACCCGTTTTGAAGACGCGAGCTTCAAACGTGCGAACCTAGCTAAATGGAATCTGGTTAGCCTCAAAGGATACAAGCAAAAGAACCCGGAAAAGAGCCTTACAGAATGCTTTATGCAAATGATGACTGATCTCACGCACCTGCGCCATGGTCTCACACACGACCTTCGGAACGATAACTTTATGTACAGCAAACTCATACAGGCATGTCAAGACTTACCGGAATGCCAGAGCACTTGCTCAGCACCACCTGGGACACTTACGGAACTAGTCAACTCATTCAAGAACTCTGTACAGACGTACGAATACGTTCACGGTTCCGCAAAGACAGCCGAAACCTACTTTACGGACCGCGAGTACCACCATCGACCAAAGGAAAAGACTTACAACAAACCCACCTACAGCAAATACAAACAAAAGCCCAAAAAGCACTGTATCATATGCAAGAAGGAAGGTTGTTGGTCGACGGAACATCCGCAACACGAACAAGACGCCGCAAAGGAAGCATGGAAGCGCCGGAACAGCTCCAGATTTAACGGCAAATTCGGCAAACCTTTTGAGAAGAGATTCCAACAGTTTATCATCGAATGCGAAGGAACACCAGAAGAGTACTGCGATCAATTCTTTACTCAAGACTGATAGAAAAGCATATAGAATTCTATCTATGGAGGTGCAGAGTATTTATGGAGGTTGTGTGTGTAGCCTAGGAGACGGCGTACAGACGGCGTGATCAGAAGTACGCACAACCTCAGATATACGCTACATAGAATATTCTAACAGTAGCTAACTTTGTTATCAGCAAAAGCTTGTACTATTCGCAAGGCAAACAAAGCACTTAGTAAACGCTGGAGGCTAAAAAAGACTCGATTGCGTCATTATGGCAAATGAAAGATTGCCTCACGTAAGGGAGAAGGTGCTGGGGGACGGATTGCGGAGAGGCTAATCTTGCAACTCTTGGTAAGCAAGCTATTCAGCGTGTCAGTAGTCATAAAGTTAGGTCGGATCTTAATCTAACAAAAGACTAAATTAAAGGGCCAACTAACATACTGACTTGTGCTATTTCAGTCCATACTTGGCTGTATCTGCTGCCCTCTCTATATAAGACTTACACCAAAGAGCTATTTGGTTGTCATCTTGCGCTGGGCGCTGATAATAGACTTCCTTCCCTCGAATTTGAACAACTCAGCCCCAAAATGCAATCAAATTCATACCAAGCGGGCCCAACTCCAAGAGCCCCGCCGGCGCCAATGTATTCGCAAATACCTCCTACTCATCCACAGAACCACCCACAGCAATATCTCCACCCGATCGAAATCCTCCAGGGTCTTAATAAGCTTTCTAGCAAGGTGACAGCGATAGAAATGCAGCAAGCTAACGATGTCATGAATGTGGGAGATATGGTGGAGGAGATAAAAAAGGACAATCAAAGCATAAGACAGGATCTTGCTCAACAAGTTGAACAGCGCAACAGTAACGATGCAGTTACACAGAGCGCCTATGGCCTTCTGAGAGAGGAGGTTCTAGCTACGAGAAAGCAGAATTTAGATGTGAAGGATGAAGTTGCAAAGTTGAAGGAATTTGTCAGAGTTATGGACGAACAGCGCAACAACGAAGATGCAGAGACTCGGAATGCATGTGGACTTCTGGAAGAGCAATTACTAGCCATCAAACGACAGACTGAAAACTTCATGATAGAGGTAGCAAGCTTGAAGAACTTGGTCCGAGATCAAGGAGAGCTGCTACAAGGCATGTCAAATTGGAGCACACAGGTGCCAGATGCTACGATGACAAAGCTGAACCTTGATAAGAAGGTCCGGGTGCAGCCTCTAAGGCGCAACCCTTCCAGATACAAGGTTCTAGAGGGGCCACACAAGTTGATAAACAAACAGAAGCCTCGCAGTAAGGGTAATAAGGGAAGAAGGCGATGAGAAAGGTTCTAAGTATGTTTAAGACAAAATGATAAGCGACCGGCGAACATATTAGGCATTGCTCTGCGATGTTTTTATTATTAATCTATTTAGATAGAAATCGCTATGTCTATGTTGACTACGCATAGCAGAATAGTTCTTATCTCAAACTTTGCCCTTTTAATCAGACACTTTTCGGGTGGTTTTTGGGCTGTTTATAACTTGATTTTTAGAGAATTCCAATAGAAATCGATCTGAGAGCATTGGAAGGATTTAAAAATATATATGCTCACCATGTATAATCTAGAATAGCCGTGAATCAAAATATGCCTCCATCGAGTAGTCGCGGAAGATGTTCGGTTATATATTACTTTTATAGCACTCCAAATTGCCCATGATTTCATTGCTCCACTATCGCTTGTGTACAGGTTGAAGTGATCATAAAGAGCATTGAGATCCTGTGACGGAAACATTTTGCGTCGTTGGTATAAGTTGATTGTAGAGTTGTGGTACACAAAGAAGGATGGTAGCAACCTTGACTTTATATATCCTGGTTGCCTCAGAGTGCCACTTCTTGGTATATAACTAAATGGGTATTAAGGTTAGGTTAGGCAATTAGTCCTGGGTGGCCGGATGGAGGGCTAGGCGCCTTCACATGCGTAACGTGTATTGGAGGTTTAGACTAACTAAGCTACAGTATATCGATGGCAGATATTACAGGATTTATTGTTGGGTTATAGTTGTGACGCTTGCCCTAGAAAGACGACAGTCACGAGTGGCTGAAGCCTCACATATCAACACAGGGAAATATATGACGATACCAAGCATCAACTTAGAATCTACAACTACAGAGGAAAGAAGGTAAGGAGAGAAGAGGTCTATATACAAAAGGTCGGTATGCCTAGTACCATGATAATCTCGGTACGTCCCGATCGGGAAGTACTAAGTGGAGCCGGTGGAAATGAGGCTCTAGGCATCGCCGGTCGTCATAGTTAGGGTTGTTGCCATATGATGAATAGAGACTTACCTCGTCATTTGGCAATAGGTATTCTTTCGGCCAAAGTCAATACAATCCAATCTTAAGACTGCCAAATTATCAGGCCTTGACTACTTACTTCCTTCTTTGTATTTGTGGTAGGTACGGCCATTCTTCTTAGCCACGGCATATACGCTGGTGTTACAGTACTCCATTTTAAGTTTGAGCCGAAATCGACATCCCCACCAAAAATCGGCCTTTTGCCCGTCCGTCACTTGACGATAGTTTTCAACCCACACCTGGTGTATAAATAATAATTCTATCGTTTGATAGCCTGTAAGCGATTACTTCAAGTATATTCTAGCCGGTTAATTCGTGATCGTAGTAAAGTTAATGCACGCGATTCCGTATGGCCTATCACAAAATGCGCTAAAATTCGCTTATTTTTGGTGTGAAATCATCAATCGAGCGTAATCCTCTCGATCAATCGATCAAATCAAGACGAATAAGAATGTATTAAAAAATCGTAAGAGGCAAATCGATATCTTATGTAAAGATAAACAATACCTTAATAAATAATATACGCCTTAAGTTGCGTTACGTGTTAAAAGTTAAGTCAAAAGTGGTGAATAATCGCCTTTTTTGGTGTGTTTTTCAGCTCCGGCTCAAACTTAAAACGGGTTACTGTAGCTGAAGTCGTGGACCTGAACACTAATTAGAAGGTTGATTATATACGTCGAAAGAATGCTTCTGCAAATTACTCGGGACTCATGCCTTCCACCGCTGAATCTGTGTCGGCCAAGTAGATCTAGAGATGTTAGTATGTGTATTGCATAACTGCATTTAACCCGCGATTCTAGCATCTTCGGATATTGCAGTTGTATCCATGTACAACACCGTAGGCATCCCCATTCTCACCAGCATTTCTATTAACTATTCGCTGTTATTTATGTCGTTCTCGTCTTCGAAGAATGGAACTATCTTCTTTGTTCAACTCTCAACCAAAAGGGATAGTAACGTCAAATTCTTCGTCATGGTACTTGTAATATTTAACGATCTAAGTTATAAAAGAAGTAGCAGAAGCTAGTCTGTAAGACTAACTTAGCGAACACTTAAGTTGCGCAAAGTTTGCATTGTAGTGAGAGTTAAGCTTAAGATTTTCTTTTCAATTTTGTTTATGGGCTGATTAAAACTTCTCTTTTAATTCCTATCAGAACCAATTCCAGAAGCTGTAGCTCGACACATCGCCTTGTGCTCTTTGTAATGGGCAACCTGGCACGCCCGCCCGCAGTACATGACCTTGTTGCACCTTCCGCAGCGCATCAACTGCACAGAAACCTTTTCGCACTTCGCGCATTGGAGCGGTGCCGACAAGAGGCCCCTCTCATTTCCACTTCCGCTCTCTACCGTCGCCAACAAATCCTCCGTTATCTTCCTCGTCAATCTCAACACCCGCTGTTCACCCAAGCTGACGTGCGCCGCAGACCATGCGTTCCCCCCCGGAGAATAGAACCCCTCCGCGAGTTGCTCTTCCAGCTTTTCGAGTTGAGTTCCGACACTATCGAGAAGATCAGAGATCGATTCTACCAGAAACCGCAGGACTTCCACTTCATTTGAATCGCTGATTTTCTCAACTACAGCATCGCTTTGATGAGGCGCTAATATAGCAAGCTCTGATTCGTGCAGCCGTTGAATACGGAGGTATCGAAGGACGCTTCTTGGCAGCGGATCGGTTAGCGTAAGAGAGATGGTAGAGGTCGAATCGAGCCCAGCCGATACCCACAGTTTGTGCTTTTGCTCAAAAAATGGCGCCATGGGATTCGTCATGAGAACGAGATCATAGCTCTCGTTGCGATTACCAAGTACGACAAAGCCATAGAGATGTAAAAGACGATTGTTTGGAATAGGCCCATAATTGATGAAGAGCTAGAACACTTCTAGGTAAGCGCAGTAATTAGTAGCGTTAGAAAACAAGATGAACGTACCTGATCTCCCGATTCGTAGTTTTTCCCGGCAATAAACAGAGAGGTTTCTAGACAAGCTATCGTAGACGTGACATTGCTTAACCTCAGGCGAGTGGTTTAACATGTCCGCGAATGGCGCCAGAAGTCGAATCGAATCTCCATCGGGCAGCTTAAAATCCATCGCACGACTCCACACGGTGCAGAGAGCCCACTTGTACTGAAATATGGGAAATAAGTGTTAGTAGCCGATTCGCAGCATTTTTCGCGTTTTGTAATGCCTACATCTTCAATGGTGAATTTGTCGCGTGGAAACAGTTCTTGATGTCGTCCAAATAGTCGCACTACCAATCCCCTATGATCGTCCTCGATCTGTCGATCCAGCTGCTTCGTGGTAGTGTAGAGCGAAGTTCCCGCGCAAACTTCCAGCTCGGCCTCCGCAAAGAAGACGCTCGAAGTGTAGCTCGCAGGCAGCGCTGCCACATGGCTTCGCGGGCCATCGTATCCCGACCCGCACGATCTGACGAAGAGAATATACGTACAAGTAAGGACAACTCTAACGTAGCACTCAAGGAGGACTTCAACGCAGCACTTGACTCTCTCAAGTAGGCCAAGTAAGGACGACTCCCAACGCAGTACTCAAGGAGGACTTTAACGTAGTACTCGTCCTTCGACTTCAACGCAGCGCCTAAGGAGGGAGGACTCTAACGCAGTACTCAAGGAGGACGACTCCAACGTAGCACTCGAAGAAAAGAAAAAAGAAAAAAAAATTTAAAATTAAAAGAAGGGTTACCGGCACCCGCCTCATACCAGAATTGCATCCTTTACAAGCCTACGATAATATCGAAAGCTCGTAAAAGATACAATACCAACATAAAGCCGATGCCGGGAACAGAGCTGCCTTAGGATTCGAACCCAAGTTGCCCGAGGGAGAGGAGGGCCACTCAGGAGTCTTACCACTAGACCAGGCGGCCAGAAGTATTAAGTAGCAGAAGAGTTGCTTATCTAAGTTGATATGGTAGGTAAGAAATTGCAGTAGCAGGCGCACCTTCGGCCTGCGCTTGCCCTGCTAAAGACGTCTCCGTCTCCGTCTTAGCTCAGCTACTACCACTACTGCGCGCTTTTAAACGTTAGCTATCAGCGCTCCTAATGATTTCCTAAGCCCCTACATTTAACCAGCTTACCCAAATCCGGCTAATGCAAGCGCTGCCACGCAGGTGGCTTGGATACACTCGTTCCCCCCAAGTGACGCCGTCTCTCCAAGCCAAAGCATATACTCGAGCTCGCCCTGGAAGGAGCGCTGGAAGTGACGCTGGAGCCACGCCTCACCTCCAGGCCGGCAATACATCCCGTAACAGAGCGGCATCACCATGTCAGGGAAGCGGCACTCGGTCTCCTCATGCTCCGAATCGGCGACCCGACAAATATCCTGGGGCTGATAGCACTGCTAGCATACCACATACCGACCAATCCACTCCTTCTCCTCCCTCTCCCGGGTGCGGTACGCTTCTTGCTTAGCACAGATCCAGCAGAACTGCCGTGAGCATTTACTAGGCAGATAATCGAACGAGCGACCCTTAACCCGGTAGTAAAGACAGAGCCCGACCATGATCTCGAGGTCGCTCTTGTACCTATCAAGGACCTGGTCTCGGACGTGATCTTGGCGTAGGACCTCTTATGGCCCGGTGAATTCCATCTCTACTCTTTGCGGCAAGGCAAATACTACGTCGACTAGTCGCGCTTCGGCATGGGGCTCGCGGCAAACCTAACACCTCTCTTCACCCGGCATACACCACCGCCAATTAAATTAAGCATCCAAGAACTGGCTTAGAATACCACGAGAACAGTATTACTGTGTGAGATAAAGCTACATAGCCTCTCGATCCGCGGACAGGTATCCATTAACCTAAGGCTTCCACTCGGCATGTAGGAGAACAATAGAAAAAGCCTTACTTCCATCCCGCCTAGCTCTCCTAGACTCTTAAAAGAAATCAGTCAGCTTATCGGGCCCATAGATATAAATCACCCAGCGGACGAACGAATAATTAAATCTAATCCCAAGAGCAGATGTGACTACAATCACCGGCTGATCTCTATTACCAAGCCACCTAGAGATAATTGCAGCTTTCTCCTCTTCGCTTCCGGGGCACTTGAGAATATCGGCAAGTTGTGCTACTTCCTCCCGCGTTCGGCAGTGAATAATAATCTTATCCCGGGAGTGGTTAAAGATCTCCTATTAGGGCCGGTATGCCTGTATTAAGTTGGCAGCTCTCTTAACCAAGGCACCTGGTCCGGTCTCTAAGCTGATCAGGTACTTAATGTTCAGCCGGTTAGTCGATTCTCAAATAACCTTAGGTTTCACTAGCTTATTGTGCTTAATGAACTCTTCTTGTATTATAAGAGGTAAGGTTACTATTAGCCATACTGTTTGCGTCCTAATTTGCCGAACCTACCAGCTTGGTTAAGTTATGTATAGCTAGTAATCACTGGTCGTAATAGTAAGATAACCCTCGTCGATGATAATACGATTAAGTTTTTACTTATTAACCTAGATATAATATTATTCAAGGAAGCCTTAAGTACACGCTGCTTTAGTTGACACGACGACTAGTAAAGCCGACTACTTGCAATTAGCCGACCAGACCAAGGGCCAAATGCCTACTTCGTGAAAGCGTCTTAGCATATCACCCCGCAGAGCAACCATTAGCAGAACAAGGATTATAATTCCAGTATCTGTAATAGCAGCACTAATCATAACAACTATCGTCTTGCTAGAGCCGATTCCTATCACTAAAACTACTTGCTCGGCTGGACGAGGTCCCATGATGGCAAGAACGCCATCCCGCTGACCGGGAACCTGGAATTGCAAGTCCGGTGGTCTCTTCCCCTGACAAGTGACTGTTCAAGTTTCCCGGCTCCTCCTATAACCCTCGGCCTTTCCCACGGACTTTCCTGCTTAATGTAGTGCAGAAACTCAAGACGGGCAATTTAAACGGCACGCTGCCAATGGTATGGCAGATTAGGGCCAGGTAGAGTCGCCGAATGGCGTGCTTTAAAGCCAGTTCAGCTTCCTCCTCATCCTCAAGAGCCAAGGCATCTATGAGTAGTGTTGTGATATGAAAATCCTATCACGTCATGTAGCCACGGTACCTTTTTCGACCTTGAATCTCCAATATCCTGGACTACAGTTGCTTGCTCCTTAAGATCACATTTCACATTCTTGTAATCCCTCTCTAACTTCTCAAACAATTCCTTCTCGCGTTACGTCAATAGAGTAAAGTCGTTGTCAGATGCCAGGAACCCCTCCCTTTTATTACTGTCTATGTCGGTGCAGTACCGGTAAGAAAGCACCGAACGTTCGTCGATATATCGAATACGCAAGTGCAGTGAGACAGTCAGTCAAAAGTATGGTATGGTTGTAAAGTCTGGCTCTTCTAAGAAGTGCCGG
>JAFJYG010001276.1:0-11056 GCA_017366145.1 Cadophora sp. M221
ACCTTCTTTCCTCTGTAGTTATTGATTCTAAGTTGATGCTTGGTATCGTCATATATTCCCCTTGTGTTGATATGTGAGGCTTCAGCCACACGTGACTGTCGTCTTTCTAGGGCAAGCGTCACAGTTTATTTGTTTTAACGAGCCAAAATTTCGACTTAATTTATGTCGGTGTAATGATCGTCGCGTTGTAATCACATGCTCGCTTACCAAGTGTGTGGGGTATATAAGGGGAGCTTCCCTCTTGTAAAGCTCCCCATTTCTTAAACACGCATTTTACCACACAGGATTTTACCTGTTGGTTTAATAATCGTCACGTTGTAATCACATGCTCGCTTACCGGGTGTGTGGGGTATATAAGGGGAGCTTCCCTCTTGGAAAGCTCTCCTTTCCTCGAATACACATATTTACCACTGAAGGAAACCCCCCCTAATTATGTGTCGATTTTACAGCTTTGCTTCGAAGCCATGAAATCTGTGGTACCACCCGAGTTCAAACGACATTACTTCTTAAATGTGTCGATTCTACACCGAAATCAGTGGTACCACTCGAGTATAACGACAACCTGCTTTTATTTCCTTTGTATAAAGTGTATGCATTTATTTCATTTATATTATATTAATATGTACTTGTTATAAAGTACTTGGTTTTATTTCCTTTGTAATATACCAAAAAAATAGAAATAAAGTGTATCCCTTTATTTCTTTGTACATCGGTGACGCTAACACGTTCTGCAAAGAATTGTAGTCAATCTGGGCTGCCCATCACGTCACCGCTAGAACAATCATCTGATGTAAGCCGGAAATAGAATATATATGTATAGTACCGTCCTGTATAGAAACCTCCGGAGGTAGTATTAGTACGTCCTAAGAGTCTTGGGAAGGTAGAACTGTTGGTTTATTACTATTTTCCAATAGTAATGGGCTCATAAGAGGTTTGGCTAAGGAATAAACACTTTCTCTAGCTATTCAAGAGCCGTTCCATTAGTCGTCCACCGTAGCTGATGAGGATAATACTATTAGATAGAACATCACTTTATTTTATAATTAGAAATTACTTAGCAAGAATAAGATTAGTTCATTGCTCTAAGTTCCTTTAATACTACATCGATAGAATAGACAATTTTTCGTTTGAACTCGGGAGGTACTACAGATTTCATGGCTTCGAAGCGAAGCTGTAAATTTGACACATAATCAGGGGGGTTTATGCGATTAGTTAGGAGTTGTTATTAAAGGAGGCATAGGCTCTACGAGCTTCGTAGCTGTCTCAAAACTTTATCGCTTGGCCACTCAGATTCAAGAGTCCACTCTTGCCCGATTATTCCTAGATGGTATTCCAAGAAAAGAGAGATATCATGGTTAATAATTGCTGGCTGTATGTCGTGGAGTACGAAGTCCTGATGTTCGGCTTGTGGGATAGCATGTATGCCGTGTCGAATTGGAACTTCAGGTCTGCTTGTCAAAAAGACTTGAAGTCTCACAGTTGTCAACAATCGAGCTTCAGCCAGAAGCTGCAAAATTGTGCGGACGTGGCCTTCGTTGTCACACTCATCAAGAGCATCGATAATAAGCAGATATGAAGATGGAGATGAGGGCTCATCTGACTTTACCAACTTTAAAGGACGGATGACGAGCTCGCGCCACTGATCTAAGAGAGATAGGTTCGCAATATCGCTCCGTTCCCTCACAGTATCATAGATGTGTGTTTGGAGAGACGGCACAGCATCCGCGAACTGTACGGCAAGACTTTGTGAAGAGCTTGCCGGCATGGCTCACGTCTCCACCGCCCCTTGAAAAGAAGAAGCTGGCTCCAAGACGCTTCTGCTCACTGCATCTGCGGGCGACGGTGCGGGAGATTGTTGACTTTCCTGTCCCAGCTAGGCCGCTCAGCCAGAAGATGCATTGCCTATTTTGTCTATTCTTTCCATCAGTCCAGTCATATATCTCTTGTAGAAGGTCAACGCGCGTGTTAGGGAGGCAAGCAGGTTCGTCTTGGCGGTTGTAGGCGTTAAATGGCGAATACGGTAGGTGACGAAGTAGGTCTTTTTCAGAGCCTGAACTGCCAGTTAGCGCTAGACTTATCAGGTGTGTTAAGCATTAATCGTAGGAATGGGACTTACAGTACTAGGACAGAAGTTTACGTACGCCGTCTAAGCGAGATTTTTCTTCATCAAAATCTAGAACTAAATATTTGAAGATTCCACAACAACTAATAATCCAAATTACAAACAAACAAGACTATTCAATTCAGAATAAACTAGCGCACAAAAACGTACTCTTTAAATTATTTTGAAATTAATCGAAACTATTTAATAGTTTGTGTGCCACCCTTTTGCCTTAATGGAAGCCTTAATTCGAGACGGCATGCTTGCACACAACATCTCAAAGGTCTCTTTTGGAATCAACTCCCAGCATGCTTTTAGAGCTTCTTGCATGTCCTCGATATCTTGTTCCCCTTTACCAGAAAGCTCTGGATAGTGCTCCTCAAGTAGTTTTTTGAGTACTCGCCAAATGTGCTCGATCGGGTTCAAATCCGGGGAGTACGGGGGCCAATCCATAATTGTAATTCCATGTTCGATGAACCAATCTCGAACCCGATGGGCAGTATGGATAGGGGCGTTGTCCTGCATGAAGATGCACCCTGGATCGTCGAGCATTTCAAAATCGGGGGCGACTTGTGCCTCAAGCACTTCAAGGTAAGAGTTTACTGAGTACCCATGTTTCTTCGACTCAAAATCTCGATCAAGAACATATAGATCCGATCTCCCAGTATCCCAAAAGGCTCCCCAGACCATGGCTAATAAATCCCTTGAAGACTTATAGGTCTGAATCATCTCTCGATCCCATTTCTGCTCGGGGGTCCGAAAGCACCATTCCTGATTTTTACCCCGCCCCCGCTCAACAGAACACTCGTCACTCCACATAATCAAACCCCACTCCTCAACAGTCCAACCTCGATGTGCGAGGCACCAAATAAGCCGTTTAGCTGCTATAGCATCTGACAAAAATGGTCTCCTCTTAGCTCTCCAATTGGTAATTCCACAGTTCCGTAGAAAGCGAGAGATAGTTCGAGAGCTGATTTGCTTGCCGAGGTGCTTGCGTACAGCAGAGTAAGTTGCCTTGGGGTTAGATCGTACAAATCGAAGGATATTTCGATAATCAAGGTCTGAATAAGTCTTTGGCGTACCAGAACGGGGTAAATCCTTCCCTTTCGTGGTAGAACGATCAATTGAAGTTGCGCCTTGAACCGTGGATTTTGAGAACGAAAACGAGAGGGCGATATCGTTGAGTGAGTGGCCCATAGGGCGCGCCCCTACTAGCTGAGCTCTAGTATAAGGGGAGATATTATGCTCACGTCGAGTATTCCCAGATATAGAAGCAAGGGGAGTACGTGGTGCGGCCATTTTGTTGTCAAATAAATAGGAGGTTAGGTTTGGAAGACGCGTCGCGACTCGATTTATAGCCGTGCGTACGTAAACTTTTGTCAGGTGACTGTATATAAAGGGAGCTTCCCTCCTGGAAAGCTCCCCTTTCCTCGAAAACACATATTTACCACTGAAGGAACCCCCCCTGATTATGTGTCGATTTTACAGCTTTGCTTCGAAGCCATGAAATCTGTGGTACTCGTCGATTTCCTGATTCTTAATTTTTTTCACCCGACTTGCCCTGCAAGTCGTAACCAGCAACTCCGACATATCAGCAACTCCGACACGATCATATAATTAGGGAATAACTTTTGAACTACTAATCCGATCAACTTAAAAGATGGATCATTAAGTCCGGAATGAAATTCTACATCTAAGTCAATTATGACTAGGTTATTTAATTCATGTAATGCATCGTGATAATTGAGAATATAACGAAAATCCGTGTCGGATGTCCCCAAATAACCGATGTTTCGACCTAATCCATTATAATTACTCAATCACCTTACAGATTTCTACCAAAAAAATCGCTACAGTTTACAGATAATATAGCTTCTGATCATTTCCGAGATTTTTACATGTGTCACTTGTAATTTGGTAGTTGAATATTTGTTGGTATTTAACCAAGGTTCGATACCTGATATTAGGGTGACAAAGAATACAACAAGTGAAGTTTGATCAAGTATATTCCGTGTGTCCCTTTCGTACAAAAGGGAAAGCTACTTTAAATACATCACGTACCAAACCCCGTAGCTCGTATAAGCATTACTCGTACGAAGCCAAGAGGCAAGGTATGAAACCAAGCTTCATTAGGCCAGGAGAGACGACTATCTTTGGAAGCTGTCCTAAGGCTATCCCAACAGAAACGACCCAAGAACACGGACAAATTGAGGACTGTTCACAGCACACTATGAATACATTCGCCTCTCCTATCGAACCAATATCAAAACAATGAAGCATACTTGCCAAACACTACGTAAATATTGCGTGCAAGCAAAGGACTATTCTTTGTAGGTTACCTTTACATAAGAAGCACACTGCAATCTTAGTCCGCTATAAAATAGGCGAACATGCTTAGACTTTTTGCCCTAATGGGCAAAGCTGACCCAAGGTTTAATATTATTGTGTGTATTCCTGACTTCGATATGCTCTCCAGTGTGATAAAGGTTTGTGACTAGGATCTATGATACGCTGGAACAGTTATACATGGGAGCAGTTTGTGATTGTCATCTGATTAGCATGGACTTAATATGGCCTTGGGGTTTCTTACTTGCCTGGGATATCCTGCCTTTAATATCATCCTCTGCGTTGATCTCTGTAAAGTACATCTCGAGGTGTTGATCATTTACTGTCGGCGCAGTACCGGTAGGGGCTCACAAGATATATCAATACATCAAATCATGAAGTGAGACAGTCAAGATGGTTGTATTCAAGGTGTCTACCCTAATTGAGTCTGCGTACGATTCTTGATTACATATCGTTGAGCTGGAGACGTTACGTCCAACACGAATTTTGGAAAGCCGAAATCAGATGCTCAGCGGCTTCGGATAACCACACACATACACGTTCTCCCAAAGAAGCTCTGCGAGAGCCGGTCCAAAATACCCCTCCTGCAAACACAGTAGCCACTCGTCTTGCCGTTGAGTCACTCAGCACTACCGCCAACAAGATGATAGCCACCGCTGGCGAGGATCATGCAGACACAGATAATGCCGCTGAAGGTAGTCACAAGCATAGCACCATTGAATATCTGGCGCCGAAAGTGCATGTGAATATAAAACGGCAGGTTCTCGACGAGTCAGGCCACTCCCGCGAAGCTGTTCTAGAGGCTCTAAAGTCGCAGAACACTGATCGTATAGCCAACTCTGCGGTTCCAGGTACAGTACTAGTCAACTTATATTTTGGAAAAGGCGTTTTTACACCAAAACTCATACTATTAAGACTTGAATATTATTACCGGCTCTTTAAATGATATATTAAAGTTACTCCAACCCCACGAAACCCGTCGTTTTAGCGTTTAATAATTAACGGGCACTTGCCTTTTGATTCGACGAGATAATTATACGGCCGACCAGCCTTTACAACGACACATGTCTTAAAGTTCGACACTAAAATTCAGCGTTCAAATTCCACGGAAACCCCTGTCGTAGGATTTGGCACTAAAATTTAGTGTTCAAATTCCACGGAAGCCTCTGTCGTAGGATTTCAACAATCAACTAACCTTCCCGACCATCCCGAGATCAACCCGCACTGTGACGCTTGCCCTAGAAAGACGACAGTCACGTGTGGCTGAAGCCTCACATATCAACACAAGGGGAATATATGACGATACCAAGCATCAACTTAGAATCAATAACTACAGAGGAAAGAAGGTAAGGAAAGAAGAGGTCTATATACAAAGGGGCGGTATGCCTAGCACCATGGTAATCTCGGTACGTCCCAATCGGGTAGTACTAAGTGGAGCCGGTGGAAATGAGGCTCTGAGCCTCGTCGGTCGTCACACGTACGAAACCAGGAGGTTCAGTTGAAACCAAGCTTCATTAGGCCAGGAGAGACGACTATCTTTGGAAATCACCAGATCAAGGGAACACCTCCTAGCTAAGGCTATCCCAACAGTAAGCCTGCCACAAACTAGCTTCTATTAGTCCCCTGGCTCCCTAGCGAAGCGTTCGGGATCGGGTGATTTCTCAATCTTCTTTCCAACAGCTCGTCGGACAGGTACAAGTCGAGAGGTCGAACGTCGATGAGTACTCTTATCAGGGGAGGACGGGCGGCTCGGTCGAGGGCGAGTTTGGAGCTCTTGAAGTTGCTATCTCAATCGATCGGCCTCTGCCTTTGAGAGGTTAAGGTCTTCCGTCAAATCTGCCGTTGCCGCGGCTGTCACACAAGCCCTCACCAAATATGCCATCGATAACCCCCGCCAAAAGACTCGCACTCCCTCCCCTTCTCACGACCGATCAGTGCGTGCTCTTACGGCGGACCTCCAGCCAACCGCCGGCTATTACCTCCCTTGCATCGATCCCTCTGTCGCCCCCATTGATGCCAACAAAGTCAAGTATCCCCGCCTCGCTTTTACCGACCATAAAGGAGATGTCGAATACGACGCTTGGAAAATGGATATGAAGCTTTTCTTAGAGGAGTATTCTGGAAATTTTCGCTCCGGTAAAGCTCAAGTCAACGCTTACTTCAAGTGCACCGGAGGAGAGAGGCTAAGACTATCATCCTTCAGCACATGGACCCTGACTTCGCCGGTGTCTTTGATAGCGCCGCCGACGTGTTGAAGGCTTTGGACCAGCGATTCTTTGACCACAACCGGGTACAAGCCGCCCGTGCGAAATACAACCGCCTTGTTATGGGCACCATGACATACAACGAGTTCCGTATCAAGTTCACTAACTACGCTACTACTGGAAAGATTGCACGTAGCCGCTGGTTTGAGGACGTATGCGAGAAAGTCTCAGCTGACCGATTTAACTAAACGAACTAATGGTCGCAAGCAACCAACGAAGCAAAACGCCACTACAGTGACACGAGCCAAATACCTATTACCAGGCTATTAAATACAATACCAGCAATGCAGCGTTATTCATCACCATGACCCAAAATCCTCTGCAAGCAGGGTATGAATTACCTAGGTGGTGAAAAAGAGCCAGTCCACTCTTGGGATACTCCTGCCATTGTATTCATAACATTGTTACTTTATCTTTCGCGAATTGCTAGCACCAGCTAGGGATCATCACTGCTTGTTCTCAAGAACACACACACACAAGTTCTCAGCGTCCGGCTATTAAACCGATAGGGCAACTATTGCCGTTCTACAAATACATTTCTCAAAGTGGATTCTTTAACTCCTTAAGCCCCTACATCATCTATCTCTAGCTTCTGCCTTCTCTCTTCTGACTTTGTATGGTGATATGTACATAGAAGAATATCCTTTTACTAACCGAAGAGATTTTAGGTGCATCATTCTGCTTCTAGATATGCAGTTCTTGCAAGCTTAATATGACGCCATCAATGTCTACTTGGAATGTCTCGAGTGAAAGGTTCAAGGATGTCATTATTGAGGTGTAGACTTCTTGGAAGGATCTCCATCTCAATCTTGAAGCAATTCTCATAGCTTTAACTGTAAGCCCTTGCGGCAAAGCGTAAATAAACTTGGCAATCACAGCAGCCTTAGTGATGTTCCCTTGAACGAGATATTTCGTCGCGGCAGCGTGGAAACCATGACAGTGCTCTTGAAGCTGCCTTGGACTTAGTCTGAACCTCTCTCCTTGGTTCTTAAAATCCCGCATAATCTTGTCTAAGTGATTTACAAAATGCTGTTCCGAGCCGTGTAAATCTTCATCACTCCACACCATTTCGTCGAGTTGTTTTAAGTCAATTAAACCTTGAGAGCCTGATATCTGTTTGACATTCTGCTGGATATCTGGAGCGTGTTTCGTATCATTATGATTTTCAAGCTGCCGATTTGGCGCTGTGAGTAAAGCTTTTGATATGGTACCTGGACTTCTGCACATTTCTGGATGTTCAGGAATGATTCAAGTAACCTTAGGTTATTGTATGTCCTGTTTGAGAGCATGGCTTAATAATCAGATGTATATGCATACAAGGGTGCTGAATAATATGCTCGTGCCTAGTAATGATATAACGACTTTGTGGGTCGAGTTAAACTACTCATAATTAAGCGTCGCTTCATCAATTATCTTAAATCATTACTAAAAACCAGGTCAAGCGTGGTTTAATAAATTCAAGCGTGGTTTGAATATAAAATCAGTTCAAGCGTGGTCTGAAAATTGAATCACTACTCAAACGTGGTTTCAATATAAATTAAGCGTGGTTTGAACATAAGATCATTACCAAACTCAATTAAAGTGTAAAATTAATTCAAGGGCGCCCAATACATCTTGATTGGGTTTAGCTCACAGTGAAACTTCGGTTGAAAGAGACACTTATGGCCTCTAGCGCTTCTCTTCAAGCGCTGACTTCTGTTCAAAGAAGTCTTTGTGATTGACTAGAATTCTCGCTAAGCAACAAGTAGCGGTCTTCTTAGAAGGCCAAGAAAGAAGGTTATTACACTTCTTTTTAGCCTCGCCAGTACACTTAGCGATTGGGAGCTTTTTACCTATCAATTATTAGTATATTATCTAATATTGTTGATTGCACTATGTTACATATCCCTCCCGGTAATAGGTAACAACTTATACAATCCTTGTGAGACGTTTATACACGTTGCAAAAACCTTTGGTTGCAATATGTATATTGTTGAAGTCTAAGGAGCTACTCTAAGGTGTCGATGAGAGCTCTATATAAGAGGCTCTCATCGTGGGCTAGTCCCAAAGTGGCTAGCGTCGAGTGCTCCTATTCACTTCCTGCGTCCTGCAAGCCCTGTTTCTGCCCGTTCTTCGTATTCACGTAAATCCGTCGATTACATGAATATTATTATTCACACAGGAACAATATAAGGTAATTTATTAGGACTATAAACGAATTAAATAAAAGCAGATCGAATACGCCGGGGCATTATAAACGTAGTTTATTTTAAAATAATATACCCCCGTGCTTAACCTTTAAAAACTATTATAAACAAGCAAGCAGTGAGAAATTATAATTTAAAAAAAATACGCTTCTTTCCCACACAAGGTTGAGAACTGCCGGAGCCCAATATTTACGTATCAAGCTCGCTTCATTCCAGTGAAGACTCGCAATATGTTACGGTATGGAAGTCACGGGTTAGGGTGGCAGTTGGATGTCGCATATGATGTCGCATATGCAACCTAGTGGGCCTAATCAGGACTAGCGCGCATCCTTTGACCCCTCCATGTGTAAAGACAGGAACCAGAGCCAGCTACGCAGCTCTTCTTTCCTTGTCTTTTCTACTCGATACTTAGCGTAACCTTAGGTCCAAATACAAGAGACTTGAGACTGCGTTGCTTGCAACCAGCTGTCGTATCAACCTGAGGCTAGCCGTAACATTCGTCGTTTTACAGCCAAAACTAAACTTTTCACTTAGCAACTAAATAATAATTATGTTGAGAAACTAGGTAGTTCAGTACAGATACAGAGGTCTGGACTAGCCACGCTAGGAGTAGCGGGTTAGTCACGTGGGGTCGCGGAGGGTATTAATATTCTACGCGTCCCGCAGATCTTTGCTCCTTAGTCAACTTGAATATACTCTGTTCTACCCACTTCTTCCTGTGCATCTGAGTTCCCTTGACCCTGTTATACAGGCTATAGGGATCTCAGTTCAATAATTATTATTATTAAATTAAACTAAGTTGAATTAAATCTAAGTGGACACGTACGGGCCGTGTGTTCGAGCGATTTACACATATTACACGTCCGCGGCGCGCGGATTCGTCCCTCTTCAACCCTACCCGTAGACTGACCCGTAGGCTCTGTATTTGCAACTATAGATCTATTTAAGCCCTCTTGTACTGTCAAAACACCCCCCGTAGCAATATACGACCTCCGTATAGCTCTCTTCTTCTTTTGGCGTTTATTCGCGGCCCGTAGCTTCTTGTTTTCGTCCGCGAGAAGGACCGCAGAGTGCATAGCCATTTGGCAACCTTTGACTAATTGTTGAATTGCACGGTCTATAGGGCTAGAAGAACCAGCCGTACGACGTTGTACGAAGTCTCTAATTGCCTTAGCTTGTAATTCTAACTCTTGTATATTATGTGGCGTCTCTAGGACCCAAGGCGCTTGGTCGGTCGCGGGAGGAGGAGGAGGGGTAGGCGTCCGTAATTGAGTATTGAGCTTTGAGAGGACACGTTCAGGGTCGTACGGAACTAATCCAGTAGCTGCGAACCCGCTACAGATCGTATTTAAAGTCAAAGCTTCCGTACGAGCTGTAAGATAAGCTGAAAGAAAATTAGACTTGTTAATATAATTGACTCCAACTCGCATAAGATCTTTAATTTGTCGTCCGTACAAACGTTTTAAACCCGCAAAGCAACTAACATTAAGAAGTTAAAGTAAATGCGACGAATGTAATAGCATATAAAGAGTAATAATACAGTGGTCTTTATAAAACAAGTCGAACTCAGGCGTTACGTGGCTTCCGTGTCCGTTAAGAATCAAAAGCCAATATACACCCTTTGTACGATCCTTTGTTTACAAATAAAACACGTCTGTAAGCCAAGTTAGGCCTAATTAATCAGTCGTCCAGCTATTATTACTAACTACAATTATCCAGTCGAATAGTAAAGAGTCAAGATACCAAGAAGAGATATGAGTTTTGCCTTTAAATATAATCATCGAGGGAAGCGACTAACCGCTCGAATTAATACACTCAATAGCCGTAACCCATTCGCGATTTCCAGGTTGAATCGTAACAGGCCGTAAAGCTCGCTCAGAAGCCGTAATAACCTTTGCGATTGAGATTACGCCCATTTAAAAGCCTGTCTTATTAAAGTTGTAAATATCCTCGTCTTAAATCCTATATTTTGCAATCGTATTTTGTTCGAGTCGAAACCAGTCTCAAATGACCGTAGGATCTTCGCAGAGAGACCTTCTCGCATCCAGCTGGATATTATCACCTTGGCAAATCTACCACCAGGAATTGAATCCAAACAAGAGATTAGAATCCTATTACCAGATAAAAGTGTGTTTCCCCATGCAAGTTCAGGGCGCAGC